>PVJS01008117.1:0-30863 GCA_004027185.1 Glis glis | reverse complement strand
ATAGGGCCAGGGTTGTAGCTCGGAGGTAGAATGCCCCTGGGTTCAACCCCAAGCACAAAAAAGAAAAGGGGAAAAAAAAAAGAAAAGGCTACTGTGAGGTAAAATGGAATCTAACTTAAGCTGTCCTGGGGAGAGAGGATAGGATCTTTGCTAATGTGAAAGCTTACGACTGGCAACTGCTTTTATCACTTAGTTTTAAATACTGAGGGAATGCCAGGCACTGAACTGGACGCTGGTCTATGAAGATAATTAGACATAGTTCTTACAGGCTAGGGGAACAGATGGGCTAAGCAACCATCCATTAAATGCTGTGAAATAAGCTGGGCGTGGTGGCGTGCACTTGTAATCCCAGTACTTGGGAGGCTGAGACGGGAGGATTTGGGTTCGCAGCCAGCCTCAGCTAATTAGTGAGGCCCTCCGCAATTTAGTGAGACCCTGTTTCAAAATAGAGAATAAAAAAAAAATAGGGCTGGGGGTGTAGCCAGGAGGTAGAATTCCCCTGGGTTCAATCCCTGGTACCGCAAAAAAAAGAAAAAAAAATGCTGTGAAATAGGGGCTGTGACCAAGGGAAGTACACAGGCCTTGGGAGCATGGGGCTGCCTGTTTTGAGTATGGGTAAGATGGGGGAACACCAAGAAAGGCTCCCCAGAAAAACCCCACATTTGGACTCGTGCCAAAGAACTAGTAGAGAGGTAAATAGGTAGATAACTCGTGGGGGGGGGCTGGTGGGAAAAGGGAATGATATAGCATTACAGGACAAGAGAGAGTAACACACTGGAGGAAAGACGAGAAGTCAAGAAGTAGAAATGAAATGAACATGTCGGTGGCAGCACAGGAGAAGTCCGAGCATGCTTTGTCTGCAGACCAGCCAAGAAAAGGTTATTTACTAATATTTAGAAAAAAAGCAATGTTTGTGGGTGTGGTGGGGAGGGCACAACTAAGTGTAGGTATGAGAAGGGTCACCTCTCTTCTCTGACATTGTCTTACCCTACCACTTTTTTCATAGTGTAGACCTGTTCTCTCAAGGAACAAGTTCAGTTTTTCAAGGACAATAAGACAAGTTTTATAGAGATAAAATTTTCTGTACTTCTTAGGGGAAAAAAGTAGCTTTCCTAGAATACAGGAGGAAGATAGTAATATAGCAGGTCAGACAGAAGTTGTTTCTTAGGAAGAAAGTTTCAGCTCTGTCTTGAAGAATAATTTCAAAGAGACGATCAAGGGAGAAGAGAGGCTTTGAGATTTCATCAACTAGAAATGAGAGGACAAAGACCAATCACTATAGCATACAGTCCCTGCTTGAGTTAGCTGAACAACCTCTTGGGCATTCCTTGCCCATGGCTACAACATGGTTCAAAAGGATCAGAGGGGCTAATTCCACTCACTCACCTTCCCAGGAGGAGTTTTCCAAAGATGCTCAGCCCAGAGTCTCTTCAAGTGACAGTGCTAGAATGAGTTCCCATGGAAAAAACTCTCACTGTTGTTAAACTCTTTCATATACACACCTGTACACTTGCTTGAACAAACCACGTGCTCTGGTTATGGGTTTTCTCTTTTCCTCTAAAATCCACACACCCAGATCCTGAAGGTAACTGACAGATTCTGGTGTCCACGTATGTGGTTTCAATCCTAACTCTGCCTTCTACCCTGGGATCTTGGACATGCTATTTATTTAATTTTATTTTGGTGGTACCGGAGATTGATCCCAGGGGCATTCTACCTCGGAGCTACATCCCTAGCCCCATTTTATCTTTTATTCTGAAACAAGGTGTTACCAAGTTGCCAAGGGCCTCGCTATGTTGCTGAGGCTGGCCTCGAACCTGTGATCCTCCTATGTAGCCTCCCAAGTACTAGGATTACAGGTGTGTGCCACCATGCCCGACTTGGGCATGCTATTTATATTCTCATGTGTAAATGGAGACAATCCCAGCACCAACCTCCTGGGTTTTCTCTGTACAGTCAGGATACTAGGGCATGTAGAGCCCTTTGCATGCTGTGGTGTATTTAAGTACTGCTTGTGAGCTGCAATTCTCAAAGTGTGGTCTTTGGATCAGTGTTACTTGTAAGAAATAGAAATCCTCAGCCCTACCTTAAGCCTCCTGAATCAGACAGAAACTCTGGCCTGTAACTCTAGCTATGAGGAAGGCCAAAGCAAGAGGATATAGCAAGTTTGAGACCAGCCTAGACAATTTAGCAAGACTTTGTCTCAAAATTTAAAAAAAAAATTTTAAAAAGGGCTGGGATGTAGCTTAGCGATAGAGCACCCCTGAGTTCAATTCGTTGTACTGCAAGAAAGAAAGAAACTAAACTCTGGAAGGGGTGCCCAGTAGTCCAGTTTTGAGGAGCCCTGTAGGTAATTGTGATGCACCTTTAAATTTGGGAACCATTGCTTGGGAGTAATGCATTGAGAGTCACCTTATGGCATGGATGTCCTGGAGACATTAGCAATCTCAGAATCCTCTGTCTTATGGTCTTCACAAATTTGCAAAATGTCTCAGAAATTTCCATTCTCTGGCATTAAAACTGTTTCTTCCAGGCTACCCTGGCACCCTGAAGTAGCATAAAAGTCCTTTATCAAACACATTTTCGGAGCTGGGCGTGGTGGCGCACGCTTGTAATCCCAGTACTTGGGAGGCTGAGACAGGAGGATCTGGGTTCGCGGCCAGTCTCAGCTACTTAGTGAGGCCCTGTGCAACTTAGTGAGATCCTGTTTCAAAATAAAGAATAAAAAACAGGGCTGGGGGTGTAGCCCGGAGGTAGAATGCTCCTGGGTTCAATCCCCAGTACCACACACACACACAAAAAACACATTTTCTGATTTTAATCTGGTCATCGTGGTTCTGTGGAGCAGTGCCTTTCTGCGATGATGAAAATATATCTGTACCGTCCACATGTAGCTATTGTGCATCTGAAACGTGGTTAGTACAAATGAATTAACTGAATGTTTTCTTGAGTATGTTTAATTTAAATAGCTACCCGAGGCTTGGAGCTAACTTATTGGATCAGGCAGTTTTAGAAAATGGTAGTCCCTGAAATTCTAACAAAGTACACCTTTTGTTAGATGAAAGAAGAGAAAAAAGGAAGAAACCATTATCTCTTGCTTGACCGGTATACAAGGGATAGGTGCTGGGCACCAAGACAGCATGTGGCAGTAGAAGCAGCTATAGATTTAGACAGACTTGGGCTTGAGTCTGCCAGTGCAGCAGCTGTGAATGCTCAACCTTTCTAAGACTCAGCATCCTGACTGGAGAATGGTGAGCACACTATTTCCAAAGCTGCTGGCAGGTGTAAGAGAACACAAGTGAAGATATCTGGCAGAGCTAGACAGATGGTGAACATTCCTGAAATACTAGCCTTCCCGCTTCCAATTCACTTAGGGAGAAAAATTTAAGTTAAATATCAGGAAAAGAGTTCAAGACAACCCAGGAGAGATGTCACCCAGTAGTATGTGGATGGTCAAAGTGAATGAATCAAGAGTTGCAACCAGAATTCTGAGGAAGAGGACTGCAGTGTGCTGCTCAACAGAGGAGTGGGGATGGAGGTGAATGTGGGAGGAGGCACAGGGGTCAGACAGGCAGAGAGCAAGAGTGAGCATCTTCACTCAGGCAAAAGGCTCAAACAAAGGCAGAACCAAAAATAAGAACTTAGTTTGGTTGGAACAAAGGACTTAAGAAACAAGGAAAAGGGGATAAGTCTAGGGAAGGTAGGCTGAGGCTAAATCTGGAGGATTCTGAATATTTACAAGGAGAGGCAGTATGTTGTGGGTAAGAGCTGAGATGCTGGAAACAAAAGAGCCTTGCCCTTAAATCTTTGTTTTACTAGCTGTGTGATCTTGGGAAGAAGCCTAGCTCTGGTGTAAAACGGGGAGAGTAACAGTACTCACCTGACAGGAACAACCCGTCCCTGTCTGAGGACTAAAAAGACGTATGTATGTAAAGGCTTAACTCAGAGCCTGGTACCTACTAAATGATGAGTTTAGACTTCCTCTCATTGCAATGGTTAACCTTTTTATTTCCTATACCCCTTTGAGAATCTGATAAAATCTATGGACTCTCTTGCCAGAAAAGGTACCTGCTGACATATATATACAAACTTGTGCCTACAATTTCAGGTACTCTATAGACCCTCTCACATCCATCCCACAGACTCCTCCTAGGGGCTGAAGGGCTCTACAGTAAACATTCCTGCTCTACAGTCAAAGGAGGAGCTCACTGATTGAGTGACAACATGAAAGGCACACAAGAAGAAGATGGTTGGAAATGGAGAGAGGTCAGAAGCAGGCCTATGTGTCCTCTGACAGCCAGGCTGAAGGGAGAAGCAGGCCCTCTCAGAATTTTCTCTGGGGTGTTAAGCACAAGTTTGTCTTCTCTCAAGAATGTAGTCAGCATTATTCTCCTAGAAAAGGACAATGATGTAACAAACTATGTTCTCCCCTGTCCTCTCTGTTAGCTTCACCCAGGCCCATTACCAAGTCTGAGGCTTAACTAGGGCAATGAGGCAAAGGCTTAGGCCTGAATGTGTATCTAGCCTTTTACTCCTTTCAGGCTTAATGTTAAACTCTATCTTCTTGATTATTTTTAATATATGCACTTGTTGTGGAATGAGACAAGGTACAAAAAACGAGGAAGATGAGAATGGACACTAAAAATTATAACAATAAAATGATAATATTAGTGGATAAACACATACTGTGCTCTAAGTGCTTGTAAGCATTCCTTTAATCTGACGCATGGCAGGCTCTACTACCATTTCCATTTGACAGGCGAGGAAAACTCAGAGAGTAAGATAAGTAACCTGCCCAAGACCACAAAGCTCTGAAGTGGCAGAGCTGGGATTTGAACCTGGCAGTTAGGCTCCTGGGCCTCTACATTGATAGGACTTTGGGACTACTAAAGAAGAGGAGCGAGCATGTGACGGCATTAGAGGTTAAGTTCTACTCCTCCCTGTTGATACTTCTGACATGTACATCCCAACAGTGACCTGAGGTGGTTATCAAAGACTCAGAACCTAGGAAATCAGCTGCCTCTACCAGAAGCTGCAAGAAGAACCCTTACCCTAATAACCATGTCCAGGCAGGAACGTCCCCTGTGCCATCACCAGCACCTTACAGTTTAGCACCTGCCAATAGCCGAGATTGCTTTCCTATGACCTCTTTTCTCGGGAGATGGAAAGCTAGGAAAGACATGAAGGAAACAATGAGATCTGGTGCTGGGTTCCTTCGTCCAAGGGAGGAAATGGACCTTAAACTTCAAATGCCCTCAAAAGAAGGATATTTACTACTTTATGGCAAAGAAACGTCCTTTCTATATTCTGGGGTTGAATTCAAATTCAGGTAAAATTTTCTGGCTAAAACATACCAGAGAGTAGAAGTAATCAGGCTAAAGCAGAGAGGAATATCACAGTTCAGACACTTCTGTAGGAAGAGGCCCTGCTTATCTCCTAAAAGCCTAGTACTGTCTCACTCTGTAGATCATAAGAATGATCTACTATGGGAGCCAGGGGGACAGGGGAAGTGATGCAAATTGCATCCCAAAGGTTAACACTGTTTCAATTCCCTAAATCAACCTGGGAAAGGACGGGTGTGCAGGTTAATTTTCTACAAGACTTATTTGCTTGTTTTGCAGTACTGGGAAGTGAACCCAGGGCCTTGTACATACTAGCAAACACTCTACCCTGAGTTACATCCCTAGCCCCTTTTCAAAATTTGATTTTGAGATAAGGTCTCAGAAAGTTGCCCAGACTGGCTTCAAACTTGCAATCCTCTTGCCTCAGCCTCCCGAGTAGCTGGGATTATAGGCATGCACCACCAGGCCCAGGTCTCCATAAGACTTAATAGGGTAATTGGGCATCCTAAAATACCAAAGCAGCATTCCTATAGTCATCTGGCCTAATATTTTACATCTACAGCACCCCTAAAAGGAAGTCCTTTGGCTTCTACTTAAAAATTTCCTGAGATGGAGCACTCATGTTTCATAAATAAAAGGCTCTCAAAAAAGTTCTGTGGGTCTCCCAAAATTAAACCCTAACCACACTCAGTAAGAGTCATGCATCTCTCTATGCAGGAAATGACTAAGGCTTACAGGGAGTTACTACCCACCACTTGGTCTAACTCTCTCACTCAACCCTCCTGGCACACACACACCCAAGCATGAACCCTCTGTCAGTCAGAAAATAGCTCCTCATCACTACTGGAAACACTCATGTAGCAATAAGTGAAGTTGGCCCTTACCTGGGGGCTGTGCCTCTGGACACTGAACTGGGGGTTGCCTGCGAAATGGTGACAATGTCTTCATCCCCTCCGTCCTCATAAAAGCTTGCTAGTGCAATCTGTAACAGAGAGGTAGTACTTTGGGATCCTTAGATAGTCCTTCACCTAATACATATCTCCTCTGAGCACAAAGGAATAAAAACAAAAGACATGGCCCACATATACAAGATGGTTTGTATCTGGGGCCATAGAAAATTAGACCAAAAGATAACAGACCAATTCTAGTCTTCATATCACCTGAAACAAATTCCACCGAGGAGAAAAGAAGCCAAGAAGCAAGATTAGGGTGGAAGACACTCTTCATTCTTATTTTATAAAGTAAAAGTAGCATATATGCCAGGTGTGGAGGTGCACACTTGTAATCCCAGTACTTGAGAGGCTGAGATAGGAAGATCACAGGTTCGAAGCCAGCCTCAGCAACTTAGCAAGACCCTATTTCCAAATAAGAAATAAAATAGGGCTGGGGGTGTAGCTGAGAGGTAGAATACCCCTGGGTTCAATTCCCAGCACCAAAAATAAAATAAAATAACCAAAAAATATATTTATTGAGCATTCATTTATGTTCCAGGTTGTTCTAAGCACTCTACATGTATTAATTCATTTAATCCTCATACATTTCCATGAAATTAGTACTATTATCATCTCATTTTATAGTTAATACAGAAGCACTGAGAAACTAATAAAATTGCCCAAGGCTGCACCGTTGGTAAGGAGTACAGCCAGGTTTGATCTCAGGTCCTCACTCTTAAGTTCTTATGGTCAGAAACCAGGAACTGGGGGCCAGTCTCAGTTGCTACATTTCCTTTCTTTCTGAAGACCATTTCTTAATTTGTGAAATGGGACACCTGTCCACCAACCCTCCATAGTGGATGCACTATGGATCCATTAAGATTTATGCACAGCCGTGTTAGCTCTACACATACAGAAGGACTATAGGAGTCCTTTGGCCATTTGTGACCGCATGTCTCTGTCATTAGCTTAATGGATACGCATTTACTGATAGCATACTCTGCACAAAGAAATAAGAGCACTGAGGTCTACAGAGATGATGACACAGCTTCTGTACTCAAGGTGACCAGCCATATAGGAGGCACTGAGTTGTCACAGGACATACCAGCCTGCTGAGGGGCAGTGTGCTACCTTGCTAATGTCAGCACTGAACTGACACTCAGAAAGCCCACATTCAAATCCTGGCTCTGCTAGGCAATTTACACATGCATGAGCCTCACTTTCTCCATCTATAGTGTAAGGAAAATGGGACAGATGACCTGTTGACCATAATGCTATGTACTTTTAGAGCGCTTTTCTATCTTGTACTGATCAGCACATGGGCTTTACACTGTGCCTGTAAGGTAGTGATACCCTATCTAATTCTTTTGTTTGGGAGGCAATTTAAACAACATAGTTAGCAGATCCACTTCAAATTCCAACCCTACTACTTACTGGTGGTGTGACTGTGGGCACATTCCTTGCTCTCTAAGCTTCCAATTCCTCATCCATAAAACAGGGCTAGTCTATCTGTCTGGTTAGAATCAGACAGAAATGAATTCTAATTTTCTCTCTTCCACATGGTAGCTATTGAGGCCTTTAGCAAGTTACTTAAGGCCTCCTTAAACCTCAGGTGCAAAATGGGCAGGTAAAATGACATCAAACATGTAAAGCAGTTAGAACAGTGCCTGACTTGTAGTAACTACTCAATAAATACTAGTTATTCATCATCAACTACCCTAAGATATAGGCTGGCCAAGAACATTTATGCAATTCTTTCTACCATTAATGAATGAGCGCTTCTTATGTGTCAGGTATTGTTTTAGATAGTGGGGATTAATCAGTGTGCAAAAAATCCCTGCCTCATGAAGCTTGTGTTATTAACAAAATTTTTTTTTGCAGTACCGGGGATTGAACCCAGGGGCCTTCTACCTCCGAGCTACACCCCCAGCCCTATTTTTTATTCTTTATTTTGAAACAGGGTCTCACTAAGTTGCGGAGGCCTCACTAAATAGCTAAGGCTGGCTGCGAACCCGGATCCTCCAGTCTCAGCCTCCCAAGTACTGGGATTACAAGCGTGCGCCACCACGCCCGGCTTAACCAACAAATATTTAATGAACACTTAGTACGTGCCAGTGAACTAGACTGTAAAGTCCATGAGACTCCCATTTTACAGATCAGATAACCGAAGTGAAGAGGCTCCAACCTTGCGCCACCACCCCAGAGGTAGTTTCTGCCAGCAGTTAGGTAGCAGGGGGCGTGGGTCAACTCCCGGGCCGGGTTCCTCTCTCCACCGCAGCCGCGCTGCAGACTAGAAATTGACAGAGCACCTCCTCCCGAGCACAGCTGCACCCTAGATCTTCGGATCATTCGGACCCGCTAGGCCACCAGCGAGCAGCTGCGCGGCAGCCACGCCCCCAGGCGACCCCTGTCCTTGCGAGCCGCAGCAGTGCCCGAACTCTCGCCGACGCCGCGAGCGGGCGAGGCAGAAGGGAAAACTGAGGCCTAGCAGAGAGGCCGGGGCTGTCCCGCGTCCCCCCAGTCCCCCGCCGAGCCGGCGACGCGTGGCAAGCGGCCCCGGGACCATGAGGCCTGGGTCGGCCCGGCCGCCAGGGATGACTGTGCGCTTCGGCCGCCTCGGGCTTACAGCGGCAGGCGCCCGCGCCCAGCAGTCCCCGGCCCGCCCGGTGCTGCTCGCCTCGCGGCGCTACCTGCAGGTCCCAGCCGGCAGACTCGAGGAAGAAGCGGGCCCGGTCCTCCTCGGCGCCCGTCACCGCCACGAACTCCCTCAGCGCGTCCTGCCGCTCCGCCGCCATCTTCGTCCCGTGCACGTCCCAAACCGCTCCGGCCGCCGCCGCACAGCCCCAGCCCCACTGCCGCGTTCCGCCCGCCGGTCGACCCGGCCCAGCCGCTGGGCACCCGCCTACAGGCCCCGCCCCACGCGGTGCCTCACGCAAAGCCCTCCGTGCGGGAAACCCGCAGTGCCCTCTGGCGGCCACGACGCGCACCGCAGCCTAGCGGCGGGAGTAGGAGGAGGCGGGGCAGGTCTTCTACATACCTAGTGGGAGGAAAGACCTCTGAAAGAGTCAGATTTACAATTATTCATAGCCTCCCCTCACCCCCCCATTTCATTAAATTGTTCAAACATTCCCTGAGGGCTATCTGTGGCTTGATGCTTCCAAGGCAAGAAACAAAACAAAGTCCCTGCCCTCTTCTGGCTTACATTCTAGAGGACCCCCCACTCCTGTGCCCCACACACCTTGAACCTGACATCTCTCTGCTTACAACCCTTCAATGGCCCCCTCTCTCATGGCCTGCAAGACCCATGTGAAATGCTGTGCAGCTCCTCCATCCGGTCCTCTGCAGTGCTCAGATTCTTTTCTGCTTCAGGCACTTTGTCCTTCTTGCTGTTCCTGACGTGTGCCAGACATGCATTGGCCTCAGGGCCTTTGCATTTGCTGCTTGCTCACTTTGCCTAGAACACCTTTCCCTCACAGATAGGCAAGGAGCTCTCTCACTTTCTCGGCCCTCTGCTCCAAGGGACCATCTCAGACACAATTCTGTCTTTTAGGTTCTTAGCTTTTTTCTCCTTCGCCTCCTACCACCCTGCCTGGGACATTCTTCCCTTCCTCTTCCCCTTGTCAGCTCCTGCTCATTCTCCAGGTCTCAGTTTAGGTGACCCTTTCTCAAGGAGGTCTTGATATGTTCCCCAGCCTCAGTCCAAACCCCTCTTAATAAAGTTATGAACAACACAAAATCCAGTCTTCCCTCCACTGACACAGTAGTTGTTTTCTTGAAATTTTGATGTATATTAAAACCGCAAAAATATTTTACATTTCTATGTCTAATGAATTAGGGTCCTATAATCGCAGCTACTTGGGAGGCTTAGGAAAGAGGATAGCAAGTTCAAAACGCTTGTAATCCCAGTACTTGGGAGGCTGAGACAGGAGGATTGCAGGTTTGCGGCCAGCCTCAGCAACTTGTGAGGCCCTCCACCACTTAGTGAAACCCTGTTTCAAAAATAAAAGAATAAAATAGGGTTGGGGGTATAGCTCGGAGGTAGAATGCCCCTGGGTTCAATCCCCAGGACCAAAAAAAAAAAAAAAAGTCAGCCTGGGAAACTTAGTGAGACCCCATCTCAAAATAAAAAATTTAAAAGGGCTGGTAGCCAAGCACAGTGGTATACTCCTGTAACCTCAGTACTTGGGAGGCTGAGACAGGAGGATCGCAGATTCGAGGCCAGCCTCAGCAACATAGTGAGACTATTTCAAAATAAAAAGGGCAGTGGGTATAGCTCAGTAGTAGAATGCCCCAGGGTTCGATCCCCAGTGCCACAAAAATGTGTGTGGGGGGCTGCATTAGAAATAAATTTCCATAGTGTTGTAAGAAAAGACATGCATTTGAAAATCACTTGTATGAGAATTTAATTGGATCTTTTCTATAAAGGAATAGCTTGACTTGGGCTCCATTTTATAAAACTGCCATTGTGTAACCTTATGTGTGCTTGCATTTTTGTAAAGATAGCATTTCCTGGAAATTGTGAGTGCCAACCCCTCCCCTGGCAGCTCCTTCAGCCAATGGTGTAAAGATTGTGAGGCAGCACTCGTACCAATAGGAGCACAGCACAGAAGCCCCGTGTTGAAAATTAAACACCAAGCAGTTTTCCGCCATGCTGTTCCTGCACGCCTGACTTACTGGTGGCAGGATCCCTTTTTGCAAAAAGTAAAATTTGCCTTGCCCAGCTGCTTTCAAATATGTATCTTTTCTTATGACGCCATAGAAATTTATTTCTGACACTTGGCAAGGTAATTTTACTTTTTGTAAAAAGGGTCTTACTAGGGAAGCCAGGTATGCAAGAACATTAAACCAGATGCCCACCCAGTTTTTATATCCCTAATGAAAATTTCTGCACTGTACCCCTATTGGTGGGAACATCTAATTCATTTAGAACAGAATGCTGGGGGATTGGTTGGCATTTGCAGTTGTCAGGAGATAGAACTCACAAACAGGACCTTATATAAGGTTACAAAATAGTGGTTACTTAAATTAAGCTAATCCTTTGATAGAAAAGACTTAATTACATTCTCACAGGCTGGGAGGTAGTTCAGTGGTAGAGAGTTTGCCTAGCATGTGGGAGGCCTTGGGTTTGTGGGAAAATGAGAGTTGGTGATAGAAATAAACACTGGAAAGTTATCTAACTGAGGTAGGATAGGAGAAATAAAATATTAGGTAGAAAGGAGATGAACTGGGAAGGAAAGGGAAAATGTATTTTTTAAATCTAGAAACTTCATAATCCTTAACTTCACTCTACAGGGTCTGTTCTATCTTGGGCAGAAGCCTCAATAGGCCCACACCCTTAATCATAATGGCCCCTCTCCACACCTGGGATTCCTGAGATGCTTAATAAACAAAGGATCCATAAGGAAGGTCAAGATCAGGTGCCACCCAGCCACCACCCACCAATGTGGGAACCTGAGGATTCTGAGGAAGTCCAGACCTCCATCCCTGCTGTCTGGCCCTACCAACCCCTTCATGGGGTCTCCTTTTTTTTTTTTTTTTGCAGTACTGGGATTGAACCCAGGGGCATTCTACCTCCAAGCTGCACCCCAGCCCTATTTTTTTATTCTTTATTTTGAAACAGGGTCTCACTAAGTTGCGGAGGGTCTCACTAAGTAGCTGAGGCTGGCCGCGAACCCGGATCCTCCGGTCTCAGCCTCCCAAGTACTGGGATTACAAGCATGCGCCACCATGCCTGGCTCTCACAGTGTCTCCTATAAAAGAACTGTGAGACCCCAAAGTCACTCTCTCCCTCTTGAGATGGCCTGCGTTCTCCCTTGAATGTGTATACCCCATTTTTCCTAAATCAACCTCTGTCTTTGCCTTTGACTGGTGTGTGCTGAAATTCTTTTCTGTCACAGAAGCCAAGGACCCTGCCAACCCTGAGTTCCTGAGGTGAGGAATGAAGAGCAAAGAATACACCCAGATACCGTTTGGCCAAGAGATTTATTGGGCGACGGCGGGGCAGGAACCGGGACGGGAATCGCCACGCAGGGGTCGGGGCACGGCTGCTTTATAGTGGACTGAGCGGCGTGCCTGCCATTCGGGGATTGGCGGGGAGAGCGAGATGTTAGCGCCCATTGGTGCCCTAAGCGCCCGTTGTGGATTGGCGCCGCCCAGCCCGCCAAGGCGTTTGAGTCTCCCGCCAGCGCGCTGGGGGGGGGGTGAAACTTGAGCCCGCCCTTCTCGGGGAAACCGAAACTTAGGCGGGGTCGGCCCTGAGATGACATTCCAACATTCCCCCCTTTTTGATGTTATGAGGAAAACGGGGCGTCATGTCTCTTGAGCTACCTCCTGCTGTATGGGGGGATGGGGGAAAAATGAGGGGATGGGGAATGAGGAGCATCAGGAGGCCCAGGAATGCCGCTACATATGTGTAAATTTCCTCCGGGGTGAAGTCCATCAGGGTCCCTTGTAGCCAGAGGTGGACCAGGACTTGGGGCCGTTCGCCGGCCCGTGATGGGGCGTATCAGCCAGCCATCCTCCCAGAGGGTTAACAGAAAGTATTGCCACCTGAGAGCATGCATCTGATTAGGGGCGAGAGGGGAAAGAAAAAAATAATCAAGGTGGGGTCTGAGGGCACTAATGGCCCGTCTGATACTGAAAGCCGTGTGTCAGTCATTGCAAGCAGCTGATAGTCCCTGGCGAGAAGCTGGTGAAGGTTTGGGTGGAGATTTTACTGACCTGAGATTGGACAAACCGAAGGAAGCATGGAAGAAAGAGGCATACCAAACAGACTCCCACTAGGGGGCCCATAAAAGGGAGGATCCAAGACAACAGAGGGTTGTTCAAAGATTCCCAAATAGATGGACTGGGGCCTGAGTCTGTTTCCAGGAGCCTCCTTCTGATTTTATGTAGGTTTTCTATGTTGGTTTCAACTACTTGGGATTCATTTATGTAGTAGCAGCATTCTTCCTGAAGAAAGACACAGGTGCCCCCTTCTCAGCTGTCAGGAGATCCAAAGCCCGACGATTTTGTAAGGTCACTCCAGCTAATGATGTGATTTGGTGTTGTAGGGAGGCCAAACACTGGGCCGTCTCTTCGATGGCATTCTGCATCTCAGTCTGGAAGGCCTGTAACTGAGAGATGCTGTAACCCAGGGACATAGCACCCAGACCCGACCCCAAAAGAGAAGTGACCAGAGATACTCTGGTGATCACCGGGAGGAATACTGCCCATTTCTGTCTGGGAGAAGGAGGGGGCGGAAGGTTGCCAGAGTAGGTCTGAGCCCCTTTGCCAAATGAAAGAAGGGTCAGCTGTGGAGCGAGAGTGACTGGAACGCACGGGGCGACGATGGCTGAGTATTGCGGTAGCTCCGGTGGACGATCTTTTCCGGGGTTCCTGCCACAGAAGGTTGCTGCTCCCTGCAGCTCCCTGACAAATAGTCTCTGGTTCCTGACACAGACGGTCGCTGCACCAAACAGCTTCCTGACAAATAGTCTATGGTTCCAGCCACAGACGGTCACTGCCCAGACAGCTTCCTAAATTCCAAGGTTCCAGCCATGGAAGGTTGCTGCACCAGGCAGCTTCCTAACAATAGTCTCGCACGAAACACCATGCAGTCTGATATAGTAATTTGCAAAATAATTACATTTAATAATTGGGGGATCGGGGAGGAGATAGAGATGGCAAATTCTCCCACCCTTCTATAGCCAGGGCCTCATTTTTATAGGAATTTTTAAAGTTAATCAAATACAGAAATCAGCAATTATCACAGGTTGCAGTAAAAATTAATCAGAGATCAGCAATTATCTCAGGTTTCGGTAAGGATTAATCAAACAGGGATCAGCAATTATGTGACAAGCTTAGGGGAAGGAGGGATTGACCATTAGCACCTTGAAGATTACACCAGGTCCCTTGGAATGTGTCCATTTGCGGACAGATCCCGCCCAGCCAAATACCATGTATCCAAACTGGGGCTGGTCCAAGATGATAATCTCAGTGTGCCTCTAAGACAGACCTCAGCCCTCGACAGTTGAGGGCATGGACTTAAGAATGTGCCATTGCACCACAGAAAAACTCTGTCTGGGAGGGGCCCAGGAGGGGGCGAGACGGTTCGGTTACAGAGGCTGGACGCACTGGACGAATAGCAGACCGGGAATGTATTGGGGGAATACAGAGGGACTCCCAGGACAGAAAAGCTATTGGAACTATGTCGCGTGGTGAGATGATGAGCCGAGGCATTGACCGGGTCCGGAAGGGGGATGGCTATCAAGGGGGTTTGTTCCATGTTGGCGCATAAAAAACAATCGCGGGATGGAATCTGGGAGGCATTTAGTATTTGAAGGCCTTGGTTGAGTAAGGAAAACCAAGTCACAAGAGTAGGGGTGGTATTAATCTGGGAGTCCAGTTCTTGCTCTCCCTATGTGATGTGAACAAGCACATGGTTTAAGGGGGTGCGGGGTCTGTCTTGACGGCCCTGGAGATAGTGATTGTCTGGATGGGGTAGGCATGTAGCTGATCAGGGTAAATGCCCCCTGTGGGTGCTGTGCCCCAAATTGGGTTGGAGGGGTCAGAGATGTGTAGAAACCATTTTCCACCGAGAGGGCTGTCCCTATAGTAAAAGAGGAACGGGAGGGAGTCAGGGTGGGGGGAGTTCTTATCTGCCTCCTGCTTCCAAAGCATGATGCAGGACCTCCATGGGCATCCGAAGTTCTGCGGCCACTGGTCCCTACAGGCCTGTCTGACCTGTTGATGCTTGAAACAGATCACGAAGTGGAAATTTGTTTTCCCTGTATGTCAGACTGGAGTCAACGAATGAGAGGCCAAAGATCGGGAGTAAGATGTATGAGTCATTTAGTGGGCACATCTGTTGGCCGACCACCGTGGTGATGGACTTGCCATCCATCTGGTAGGTCTGCCGCAATGTGAACTCATAGAAGGCCCCCAGGGGGTGGGTCTCGTTCAGACCACGGATAAGGAAAGGGAGAAGAAGAAGAAGAGTATTGGACGTGGGCACATCCCTACTCAGATATAGGGGTGAGACGCGAAAAACGAAGCTTGAGGGGGCCTCTTCGGAAGAAGTGCACCAATATTCGAGCTCGGAGGGGGGTTCTGTGGGGGATGGATTACCCGAGGCGTTCCCACCTGGCGGTGGGGCGGCCGGTTTTAACCTGGAGATGTGAATCCAGGGGGTGAACTTTCCCGAGGCCTCTCGAAGTCTAGCCGCTGATGGGGTACACAGGATGACCTGGAGGGGGCTGGTCCACTTTGGGGTGAGGGCTGATGTGTCTGATCCCTGAGGGGGGGAGAAATAAACCCAAGACCCTGGTGACAATGGGAAAGTGGAGGTGGATCTTTTAGGGTCTGGGGTGAGGCAATCCTGATAACTCCAAAGGTCATGTCTAATAAAGGTTAGGAGCAGGAAAAGAACTGATCCAGGAGGAGGGCCCTCTCCCGGGGGGCCGGTCGGCATCAAAGGGGGGCGCCCAAACAGAATCTCAAACGGGGAGAGTTGGGATGGCCGCTTTGGAAGTACGTGCAACGGGAGGAGTGCCAAGGGAAGCAGCTTAGTCCAATCCATGTGAAGCTCTAGGGTAAGTTTGGCGAGGAGCTCTTTTAAGGACCGGTCAGTTCTCTCCACTTTCCCCGATGACTGGGGGTGGTATGGAATGTGGAAGTGCCACGGGATATTTAGAGATGCAGCCACCTGTTGGGTGACTTGAGAGACAAACTCCGGTCTGTTGTCAGATTGGAAGGAGGTGGGGATCCCGAAACGGAATGATCTCGGACACTAGGACCTTAGCCACTGTGGCAGCTCATTTGTTTGTAGTGGGAAAAGCCTCTCCCTATCCTGAAAAGGTGTCTACCAGGACCAAGAGGAATCGGTGTTTTTTAACTGCTGGCATGTTGGTAAAGTCTATTTGCCAATCAGAAGCTGGCAAATGTCCCCGTGCTTGATGTGAAGGGAAAGTGCCTGGTTTCAGGGGCGTGGCTGTATTGGAACGCTGGCAGATCTTGCAGGAGGAAGTCAGTTCCTGAAGGAACTTGGTGTCCTCTGGGGTCATAGTGAGGAAGTTTTTTGAAAAAGAGGCCAGCGCCTGATGATTAGGGTGGAAGATCGAATGGAGGTAGGTTAACACGGCACGAACCGAGGGGGACTCCTCCCTTTGTGCAGGGGTGAGGGGTGTCACTAGGTGGGGAACTTGTAGGGCCGCTTCCCTGGCTGCCTGGTTGGCCCTCATATTACCCGGAGTTATAGGGGAATCATCAGCCCTGTGAGATGGGCAGTAGGAGATGCCTATCTGTTTTGGCAGAAGAGAGGCCTCCAGGAGTTTGGTGATCCATTTAGAGTTAGTGACTATTGACCCCTTGGTGGTGAGCAAACCCCTCTCTTTCCAGATGGCGGAGTGGGAAAGGAGGATATGAAGGACATATTTAGAGTCCGTAAACGGGTTGAGGTTTGTCCGAAAATGTGGGGACTGTCCCGAAAGCCCTGAGGAAGTACCATCCACGTGAGCTGTTGGGACTGTTGGGTGTCACGATCTGCCCAAATGAAGGCGAAAATATCCTGGGAGGTGGGGTCGAGGGGGATGGTAATGAATGCATCTTTGAGGTCTACCACCGAGAAATGGTGGCCCCCGGGGGAATCAGAGAAAGGAGCGTGTATGGGTTGGGGACCAAGGGGTGAATGGGTCGTACTGCTGTGTTGACGAGGCGAAAGTCCTGGACCAATCGGAAGGAGCCATTGGACTTTTTTACGGCCAGGATAGGGGAGTTAAAGGGGGAATTAGTTGGACGGAGAAAACCTTTATGCCGGAGGTCGGCAACTATGGGCTTGAGACCCCGCAGGCTCGATGCGGGAAGAGGATATTGGGGTTTGTTAGTAAGCTGCTGAGGGTCTTTAAGGTGGATAACTACTGGCATGCAATGAGCCAGGGAGGGCATCTCCGTGTCCCAGACTATGGGATTAACCAGACTGTCGGGAATGGGAAATGGGCCCTCTTTAGTTGTGTCCCCATCATTTGTGGAAAGGAGTAGGGCTGTGTGCATAACAGAGACGAGAGGGGGAGGGGCGAGGCTGGGGAGCAGTACAATGGAGGCCTGGAATTTGGCTAGAATGTCTCTTCCCAACAGCGGGACCGGACATTGGGAAAGGACCAAAAACTGATGGGAGAAGAGGTGTAGATGGAGGCGGCATGTTAAAATGGAGGTCTGACGGGGGTGGATAGACTGGCCCTCTACCCCAACTATAGAGGATGCCGAAAAGGGACCCCAAAACTCCCACAAGATTAAAAAAGTGGCTCCAGTGTCTAGCAGGAAGCTGATGGAGCAGCCGTCCACCACTAGAGTGACCCTGGGCTCCTGAGGAGCGATGTTAATTGCCGGGAGGGAGGTCCCAGGGCCTTGTCAGTCTTCTGCCGCCAGTCCCAGCAGGTCCGGTCCGGGGCCTGACCCACCATCCCTCCGGAGGGTGGGGCAGTCTATACTCCAGTGGCCGACCTTAGAGCATTTTGGACATGGCCGGGTCGGAGGGCGATGGTTGGGGCACGCCTTTGCCCAGTGACCCTCCTTACCACAGTGGAAACAGGGCCTTGGGGGTCCCCTGGGCGTCCCAGTGATGGGTCCCCTGGGCTGGTTTGGCTGGCCACCATTGGGGGTCGAGCCCCGGAGGGCCTGGGCCAGCATCTGGTATCTGGCACGCTCTGTTTGTTCATGCTGCTGGAACTTGCAGCGCTTTGCCTCATTGTCCCGATTGTGGAAGACTTTGAAGGCCGCAGCCAGGATCTTGGTCTGGGGGGTTGCGGGCCCCTGTTCCAACTTTTTTTTTTTTTTTTTCGGTACCAGGGATCACTATGCCCCCGGACCTATTCTTTATTTTGAAACCGGGTCTCACGAAGTTGCGGAGGGCCTCGCTAAGGAGAGAGAGAGAGAGAGAGAGAGAGAGAGAGACAGGGAGAGAGAGCGAGAGAGCTGAGGCTGGCCTTGAACCTGGATCCTCTGGTCTCCACCTCCCAAAGTACTGGGATTACAAGCGTGTGCCACCACACCTGGCTCTGTTCCAACTTTTTAAACTTTGTTCATATGTCAGGGTAGTTCTGATTAAAAAAGTAGGTCATAAGGACCTGTCTTCCCCCAAGGGACTTGGGATCTAGGTTGGTGAACTGTTGGAGGGCCTTAGTAAGTCTGTCTAAATATTCGGATGGGGTTTTTTCCTTTATTTTGGACAACCTCATGTAGCTTTTCAAAATTTACCGCCTTCTGGGCCGCCCGTCTGATGCCTGCCAAAATGTTTGTGGTGAACTGGTCTCTTTTAGAGAGATCGCCCGTGGAGTTGTAATCCCAGTTGGGGTCGGTCTCCCGAACCTCCTCCGGGCCTATCGGTTGGGCTGGATTTGTCCTGTGAACCTCATCAGCCTGTGCCCTAGCCTGCTCCCAGACCTACCTATGTTCCTTGGGGAGGAGGGTAAAGGACAGAATAAGGTAGAGATTGTGAAAAGTGAGATGGTATGCCTGTAGAACCCACTGAAATTCTCTGATGTATGAGGTGGGGTCGGTAGTATAGGAACCTAGGCGCTTCTCTATCTGTGACAACTCACTCATGAGGAAAGGAACATGGACTCGTACAATTCCCTCCGCCCCCACCACTTCCCTAAGAGGTGCCATAACGTGGGCGGGCGGTGCAGGTAGATTTTGTGTCTGAGACCTAGTTGATGGTGGGCTAAAAGGGGACGGCGGAAGGGCGGAAGGGGGTGGGGGACCTGTGGTGTGAGGAGGGGACGGAGGCAGTGGGTCGGTCGGCCTGTCGGGCTGGATAGGAGTGGAGGATGGCAGAGGTGGGTATATGTTGGTAGAGTGGTGAGAGGCGGGGGAAGGGGCGGCGCGGGGTTGGGAAGCCCTGGATATATAGGGTGGGGGTTCATCAGCGGGATGAAAATCTATTAGGGAGCCAGGTGTGGTGGCACACTCTTGTAATCCCAGTACTTTGGGAGGCTGAGACCGGAGGATCAGGGTTCGCGGTCAGCCTCAGCTCTCTCTCTCTCTCTCTCTCTCTCCCTGTCTCTCTCTCTCTCTCTCTCTCTCTACTTAGTGAGGCCCTCCGCAACTTCGTGAGACCCGGTTTCAAAATAAAGTATAAAAAAAAATAGGGCCGGGGGTGTAGCGCGGAGGTAGAACGCCCCTGCGTTCAATCCCCGGTACCGCAAAAAAAAAAAAATCTATTAGGGAGGGCTTTGGCATAGGGGTGGACGGCTGGCAGGCAAGAATGTGATAGTTGGTCTGGTTTGTCAACTTGACTCACCCCAGATCATGTGACTTTGGTTTGTAACAGCGGATTGAACTGGAAGTCCTGCCCTAAACGTGGGCAGCAGGGTTCTGATAGGTGCAGGACTTGGATAAAAGAAGAGTCATGGCAGCGTAGAAGCTGCCGCGACTCTTCCTGAAGAGTACGCATCTGCTTTCGTCTTAGATCGTCGGTCTGCAATTTTGCTGTTTCCTTTGTAGAAACCTCCGAAAAATATAATAATAAAAATATGAGAAAGTAAAGTTACAGCCCTAGATAGGGTCAACTTATCTAGTAGGTTGTAAATTTGGTTGTAAACCCTGACCTGGCCCTCACCCGGGTCTGCTGTGCCTATCAGTGACCATTAGCATTCCTAAAATAATTGCTTTGCTGCATCCCTGTATCTTGCTTGCTTATCCTGAAGAAGACTCCTACAACTGCTTACACGGAGCCACCTGTTGTTGGGCCCTCCACCCAGTGCCATGAAAGGGCCTGGTGGATTAACAGAAGCCTCTTCCACGTTGCAGTGGCTCAGCATAACAGTGGCAAAAATGGCGCCGGCGGATGCCGCAGAGGGAGGTCCTGCGATTAACCCCGCCTAACCACAGAGGGCTATTATAGGCAATTACCTCCTTCCGTGCTCGTGGACAACGGGTGCCTTCACCTATGATAGGTTACAGGGAGGCGTGAATGGTCTGACCATTCATGTTATTGGGCCCTGGCTTATTGCCCTGGAATTTCCTTTGTGGTTTTTACTTTAAAAGTGCAACTGTTTTCTAAATAAAGGAGAGCTTGCTTTGACTTGTCTCCCGGCTCTGTGGTGCTAACTGAGCCTCTGACACTCGCCACCCTGCTCAGCTGCTCCACTGTTGGGCTGGCCCCGACAATCTGTACCTGTTTTCTTTTCCTTATAAAAACCCCTGCTCCCTGGAGAAGGGCACGGAGAAACTCAGAGGTCTGATTTGAGACCCAGGTCTCCGTCCCGGCCGGTTATTAAAGGCTTCTAATTTGCTTTTAAACTTCTCTCGTCTCTCTGGTTTTTGTGACAACTTGGTTATGGCACCTTAGTCTTCAACATTTGGTGACCCTGACGTGATTAGCCACTGAGTTAAAGTCCAAAATTCCTGAGACAACGAGAAAGTCCAAATTCTGTCTCCCTTCGTGGCCGGTCTGCCGGGACTGCAGGATAAAGAGGAGCTCCTGAGAAACACGCCTCAGGACTCTGCGGGACAGCCACGAACGGACATCTGGAGAAGCCATCTGGTTTTCGGTAGGTCGACCAATCTGGGGGGGATGTCCGGATAGGCTGGATGCAGCCGCTACATTCCGGCCCCCAGGCAGACCAGGATGCCGGATCTGCCAGGTTGGCTGGGGACGAGTTTCGGAGACAGTGAGTCTCTGCCCCAGCTGCTGGTAGGTGGATCCACCATCTGGTGGGAAGGTTAGAGGAAACTCCGGAGGGACCCCTCCTCCTCGACCTTCCTTCTGTAGCTACAGTGAGTTTTTTTTTTGTGGTTTTGTTTTTGTGTTCTTAGTGTAATTTGTTTTTGTGGTTTTGTTTTTGTGATCTTAGTGTAATTTGTTTCCGTGGTCTTGTTTTCGTGTTCTTAGTGTAACTTGGGTAAGAATTGGTAGTCCTTTTTGGTTAGTGTGGTGACCGTTCTGCCACTCTGTAGTATTTAAAACATCTGCCTAGGGGGCGTGTGAATGAAGTGAAAGTGTGTGTGTATGAAGCGGCCGCTTGCATGTTGCTTTTTTAATGAGTTGTTTTTGTCTATGCTCTGGCATTCCGTTTTGTCCTAATGGTGCTGGTGCTAGTGTTTTTGTAGTGATTTTGGTTATTGCTGGTGTCTTTATTCTCTATTGTAGTCTGTGCGGAGGTGGGATTTTCCCTCTCAATGTTGGGCTTTTCAATCTGACATGTGATTTCTAGATGGTGAAAAGCTAGAGGATTTCATCCTTCACAGGATGAGACCGGAGTTTTTGTCTAAACTGTTGAAGAACAGATGAGTGTTTGCTGAAGTTTGTAAATGGGTAATAATTTTTGTTGTTTTACTTTTTGTTATCGAGTGGTATTCTGTTTTGGCAATGGGACAAAATCAGTCTGCAGCCTCGCCGTGTCTCACTGACATTGCCTGCTTCTTAAATCACTTTCAGGAATTTCAGAGGCAAGCTGCTAACTACAGCAGTTCAGTTAACCCCTTTGTTCTTCACAGGCTGGTCAGCGGAAGGAACTACCGATCTCCCCATTGCTCCCCGTGTTCAGTGTGTAATGTTTGGCAGGCCTGGTCACCCTGACCAGGTGCCCTACATCCAAATCTGGTCTGATATTTTATTTAACAAACCTTCCTGGTTAAACCTAAGTCTAAAACTAAAGAGAAACCAATGAGTGCCCGTCGGTTCTTCCCCTGTCAAAGATGGGACACTCTGTTAAAAGACCTCTGGGAAATAAAACTTGGGGAAAATGCTTGCCTTTCTATACCTCGGCTGTGTCCTCAGAAAAATCCATGCCCCTACTGCACACAGACTTTATATTGGAGGCTGCAGGGACATTTGTTCTCCGATTCCTGGGCTCCCCTCCCCCGTCACCTAACAGAAACTGCCCCTGTATGCACCCGAGAGCCCTCAGTGCAGACAGTGAGAAGGAGGAGCGCCCATGGATAGCCATCTCAGTCCTCTTGTCAGCCTTGTTCTCCCCCTCTGAGAAATGCTGTTAAAATGAATTTGGTTTTCTTTTCTTTGTACTTTGTAATTAGAAAAGCCAACACCCTTCTTTCTCTGAATCACCTCACCTAAAATGATTATAAGCAACTTCTTCAGGCCCTGTTCCTTCTGAAGAAAAGGAGCACATTCGCCATGAAGCTGGGAAAAACTGTCCTAAAATCTGAAGAGAGTTGTCACCTCAGACCCGAGACAAATTAAGGCTGTTTCCCTTCCTCCCGTCCAAATGGGAATCCAAATGATGATCAAGGTAAAGAGGCGTCTTAACTGATTTCGTCAGACTCGCTTAAGAAGGGTAAAGGCTGCCTATTAATTTTTTCAAAGGTGAGTCAAACCTTGCAAGAGCCAATAGAGGCACTTAGTGCCTTTCTCGAGCGTTTGCTGGAAGCCTACCAGCTGTATACTCCCATAGATCCAGAAGTCCCTGAAAATAAACAGGCACTCAATTTGGCCTTTGTAACCCAGTCAGTCCCTGACATTAGAAAGAAGTTACAGAAACTGAAGGGTTTTCAGGAAGAAAATAAAATTGTCCCAAATGGGAAAGGAAGGAAAATTCAGAACGCTAAAAGCAAATTGCAGAAAGTTTGAGCATGTCGAAAAATATTTGTATAGAGTAAAGTTTATAAAGGTAATACTGCATGTGTAATAAAAATGATTATTCAAAAGGTTTACAGTAAAATGCTATATTTGTGCTTAAAAAGAGAGGGGGGGAGGACCTAGAAATGCCGCATTGCATTGCCAAGTTGGTTTTCCTTTTTTCCCTGCTCTTTTTTTTTGTTTTCCTTAAGTTTGTTGTCCAAGGTTGCTGTAAAATGTAAACATCTGAAAGGAAAAACTGTAACTCTTTAGAGTCCAGGTCACTGTAAACTATGGCAGAAAGGAACCAGTATGTAGGGATGAGAAAGAGATGTAAGAAAATATATGAGTATGAGAAATTTTGATTAAAAATATAGGAAGAAAAAAACCGGATAGGTTGATCTAAGAAAGACTTTTAACCAGCTAAAACAAGTGTTGATAAGGGCACCAGCCCTAACCCTCCCTGATGTTGAAAAACCATTCCAGTTGTATGTGACTGAGAGACCCTGTCGCATCAGGATGGCCTAACTGCCTAAAGGCCATAGCTTTGGGTCAAGAGCTTCACCTAGTGGCCCCTCATGCTATGGAAACTGTTTTAAGATCACCCCCAGACCGTTGGATCGTGAATGCTCGTCTAACTCACTATCAGACTTTGTTGCTAGACTCTCAGAAGGTCGTTTCTAGCCACTAGCTCTTTAAATCCTGCCACCCTGCTGCCTGATGACAACGAACAGGAACCAATTTATGACTGGAAATCCTGAGTGCTTCTCAAGGAACCCAGCTGGACCTGAGAGATGTTCCCTGGAAAAATCCAGATGGGACACTGTTCACGGATGGTAGCAGCTTTATATTGGAAGGAATCTTCGTGCGGCGACCTCTTCACAGGTACTATGGACACAAGCTCTGGTGTCTGGAAATAGCCCTAAGGTCAGTGGGGGAAATACTGGTCTTACCTGTGACCCCGCAGTGCCATCAACCAGAGAAACCAGTGCACTCAAAACAAGACAAACAAAATAGACTGACTCGGGGTGGGCAGACAACGTTGCCTAATAAGAGAAAATGCCCTGTTTGTGTTCGTGTAAATGCTAACAGATGTGTTTCAGTTCAACCTAACCCTAGGTTATGACAAGCCCAGGAGACCACAGGGAGATTGACTTCACTGAGGTAAAATCAGACTCCTACAGCTACAGGTATCTCCTAGCATTTATGGATACTTATTCTGGATAGGTAGAAGTATTTCCAATGTAAAATGAGACAGCTCAGGTGACAGTAAAAAGCTCATAATAGAAATTTTACCTCAATTTGGCCTCTCCTATATGATAGGAACCGACAATGGCCCAGCCTTCATGGCTAAGGTTACTCAAAACCTCTCTAAAATATTAGACTGGAAACTTCATTGTGCTTATAGGCCTCAGAGTTCTGAACAGGTAGAAAGGATGAATAGAATCAGAGAAACTTTGACCAAATTAATCTGAGTCTGGCAAAAATGGGATATAGACCTTCTTTCCTCTACCCTCTTCCGGGCACGATATATACCCTATGTAAAAGGAATCATTCTTTATAAGATTATGTTCTGAATGTTTGTTTAAATCTTAATCCAGATTTAATCAGTTCTTCGCAGGCACTACACCAAGTTCGGAAAGAAAAAAAAAAGTACACTCTGCTATTGCGGCTGCTTGAACTGAACCTAACAGGTCCTAGTTAAAGACTCTCCACCTGTTCCAGCCCAGTAACCAGGTGTACATGAAGAAGCTGCCTGCACATCCACTTGAGCCTCGTTGGACTGGGCCCTGGATTGTTATCCTCGCTAAGAGAGGCCTAGATTCATTGAAAAGCCAGCTCCACCCAAAGATCAACTGACTGAGGCTAAATGGATTGTTCAGAAGACTGAATAACCACCAAAGATAAGACTAAAAAGAACTTAAACATGAACATTAATAATAAGTTTAAAAATTGCTTTTAAATTGTCATAGAAAATAAGAATTATGTTAATACTAATTGAAAATAATGTTCAGGCTAAAACATTACCTTCGCAGGTAATTTAGTCCCAGAAAAATAACTTCTGGGTATCTCTAGCTTCCTCCTTAAATTTAACATCTTTTTGCCTGACCCCAAATTCTCATTTCCATT
The DNA here is from genome assembly GCA_004027185.1 of Glis glis. Classification (NCBI taxonomy): domain Eukaryota; kingdom Metazoa; phylum Chordata; class Mammalia; order Rodentia; family Gliridae; genus Glis; species Glis glis. The sequence continues at coordinate 5,904 of PVJS01008117.1, read as the reverse complement.
ACATGCTTGGTTCCTGTTTGTATCCAGTGTGTAAGCCTGCTGCAGATATTAAGGACCTAACCTTCTTCTCTCACTTCCCAGGAAAAAATGTTACCTATGCTGACTTGGCATCCTGGGGACCAACAAGCTGGGACAAACCAGAAGGCAGCCTCCATTTTTATACCCCGAATGTGGTGGTTGCCGAGGGGGACAAATGTGTTGAATTCGTTAATTGCACATCTCCCCAATGTGCCCCAGTTGAAGGAAACAAAATCTGTAATAAGACTTTTCCCCATGTGTCTGTTAATGGTTATGTTAAACTTCCCTTAGGTTGGTTCTTCACTTGTAATGCATATACCACAAACTATATCCTGCCTAATGTTACTAATGCCCATTGCTGTTAATCCCGTTTAGCAGTGCTATTACCCTCAAAAAATGGCTTAAAGGGACTGCTCCCAGATAACAGACATAAGAGAGCTGCCCCTATTCCTGTTTCCCCTGACTGTAATGATGAGGTTAGATTTTTCTCTGACACTGAAGCTTATGCAATGATTTTCAGCATAGTTGGCAACCTTCTCTTTGGACCTATAGCAGAAAGGCATGTCCAACGACTGGGCTGTAACGTAGCAAAAGCCCTAAATGCCACCTCTATGGCAATAGCCCTCTTAAATACTGAACAGAAACAGATTCGACAAGCTGTGTTAGACAACCGAGCTGCTATTATTTGTTACTGTTTCATCATCAGGGATGTGAAAAAATAAAAGGGATGTGCTGCTTCAATCTCACTGATAATAGTGAAGAAGTACAGGATAAAACTGATAAATTAAGGGCTCTAGTGGCAAAAATTCAACAAGATCAAGAATTAGGAGGCTGGCTACAGTACCTCCTCCCCTTTTTAAGTCCTCTGTTGTTAATCTGCCTAGTAGCTCTAGTGGGACCTTGCATTATAAATGCCTTGGCAAGTTTTATTAACAATAGAATTCAAGCCGGGAGTGGTGGCGCACGCTTGTAATCCCAGTTCTTTGGGAGGCGGAGACTGGAGGATCAGGGTTCGCGGCCAGCCTCAGCTCTCTCTCTCTCTCTCTCTCTCTCTCCTTAGTGAGGCCCTTCGCAACTTCATGACACCCGGTTTCAAAATAAAGTATAAAAAAATTGGGCCAGGGGCATAGCACGGAGATAGAACGCTCCTGCGTTCAATCCCTGGTACCGCAAAAAAAAAAAAAAAAAATAGAATTCAAGCTATAAAGCTGTTTGTACTTCAGAGTCAGCTCCCATATCTTTCCCTTGATAATGAGGAAACTGTTTAAAAGGTTTTAAATGTAAATAAGAACAGGAGGGAATGTAGAAACCTCCGAAAAATATAATAATAAAAATATGAGAAAGTTAAGTTACAGCCCTAGATAGGGTCAACTTATCTGTAGGTTGTAAATTTGGTTGTAAGCCCTGACCTGGCCCTCACCCGGGTCTGCTGTGCCTATCAGTGACCATTAGCATTCCTAAAGTAATTGCTTTGCTGCATCCCCGTATCTTGCTTGCTTATCCTGAAGAAGACTCCTACAACTGCTTACACGGAGCCATCTGTACCTGTTTTCCTTATAAAAACCCCTGCTCCCTGGAGAAGGGCACGGAGACACTCAGAGGTCTGATTTGAGACCCGGGTCTCCGTCCCGGCCCGGCCGGTTATTAAAGGCTTCTAATTTGCTTTTAAACTTCTCTCGTCTCTCTGGTTTTTGTGACAACTCGGTTATGGCACCTTAGTCTTCAACACCTTGAGGAGCTTCTTGATCTTCTGCTCTCGTCTGGGATCATCGGCCTCCAGCCTTGGAACTGAGGCTTCACCGTCCTTTCTTCGAGGAGCTTCCTTGTCTTCACATCTTGGACTGGACTGAATTGGTGGTTGCTTCGATCCTGGGGCTCCAGCTCTTGGACTGCCCGACTGGGTGCTGATTCCTCTGACTCTTCACGTGCAGTCGGAACTCAGGACTACATTGTGGGCCGCTCTAATAAATCCTTTCCCCCCTTCCTTTCTTCATTCTGTGAATTCTTTTGATCTAGTGAACCCTGACCAATACAAAGAAGAACCTTTTTTTGGATTTACAGGAGGTGCAGAGTGCCGGATTTGTTCGAAGGAAGGAAAAAACTTGAACATATGGAATCTCTGCCCATTTTCTTGATCACTCACAGAAATTATATAGATCCCAGAGAATCGAGGGATCGAGTGAACCCTCAGGGGGCCATTTTGTCTGATTATCAAAGGGGTAGGTGGGTCAATTCTTTGTGCAGAACTTAATGAGTCATTTGGGCTTAATGTCTGGGTCTAAACCGAGAGTGTGTAAATTTCAGAGGAGACACCTAAGGGGAGTGTCTGCGGGGGGGGGGTGCCCATGATGGGGGAGCAAGGCGTCGGTAAGGGCGTCCTCCTGTGGATGGGTCGGGAGAGGTGACCCGGAGGTCCCGATCGTCACGGGGCTTCACAGGTCTGGGGCCCAGGAGGGCCGAGAGGACAATGGGCCACCTGGTGCCGGTTTTTCCCCTTTCTGAAAGGGAGTTCGGGGAAGGCCCAAGTCCGGCAGGGGCTCTATCCGATCTCCGCTGCCGAGTCTCAACACTAGAGGGGGAATTAAGGTCGGCGAGAGGGATCGGCTGTAGCTATGAAAGCTGTGGCCAGGGGTTCCCCTGTCTCCCGGAGGCCTCGGGGGTGCCAGACAATCAATGGTCACGTCCCAGGTCCGCCGAGAGACATTTACGCCAACTGGGCGGGGCGAATTTTAATGGTTCCCGGAGATTAAAAGCCCGATAGTGTCTCCGCGGGGATCCACCGCGACCGTGAAGGTCTGGGTGGGGTGTATTCCCCCCCTGAAGGGGCCGAAGCATGGGGCTGCCAGACGATCAACGGTCAGGTCCCAGCTAGCGGCCCCACGGGTTTAGGAGACGGGGTGGGAAACTCATCAATCCGATGGCTGGTGGTGGATGTAAAGAAGGCGATCGAGAAGATGGGCGAAGGCCACGGATCACTGATGGGGGGTCTCTGCTCTCCTCGGCATGGACCGGGGACCGCCAAGGCGGGAACCCTATCCGAGTCACAGCACCAAATGAAGACCAAAGAATACACCCACGAGATACCGTTTGGCCAAGAGATTTATTGGGCGACGGCGGGGCAGGAACCGGGACGGGAATCGCCACGCAGGGGTCGGGGCACGGCTGCTTTATAGTGGACTGAGCGGCGTGCCTGCCATTCGGGGATTGGCGGGGAGAGCGAGATGTTAGCGCCCATTGGTGCCCTAAGCGCCCGTTGTGGATTGGCGCCGCCCAGCCCGCCAAGGCGTTTGAGTCTCCCGCCCGGAAAGTGGAACTTGAGCCCACCCTTCTCGGGGAAACCAAAACTTAGGCGGGGGCGGCCCTGAGCCGACGTTCCAACAAGGAATAGGGCTCTTCAACCCCTGACACAGCAAGACAAAATTTATTTATTTATTTATTTTGCGGTACCGGGGATTGAACACAGGGGAGTTCTACGCCCCTGGCCCTATTTTTTATATTTTATTTTGAAACCGGGTCTCACGAAGTTGCGGAGGGCCTAAGTAGAGAGAGAGAGACAGGGAGAGAGAGAGAGAGAGAGACAGGGAGTAAGAGAGAGAGAGAGAGAGAGAGAGAGCGCGCGCGCGTAAGCTGAGGCTGGCCGCGAACCCGGATCCTGCGGTCTCCGCCTCCCAAAGTACTGGGATTACAAGCGTGCGCCACCACGCCCAGCTTTTTCTTTTACAGAAGAGTACACCACAGACAAAAAAAGAGAACACTGGTAAACAAGTACACCAAGGGGTAATTCTGCCTGGCCTTTATCCCTGACGCAATCCTGCCCTGTGCCCTGATTGGTGAGGGTTTGTGTTCATAACTCTGCATGATTGGCTAGTTTAAACCGACACATTATTAATTTTCTAACTTCATCAGGTTACAGTTCTGTGGGCTGAGAGTTTCAAGATTCTGAGAGAAAGACCAAACAGGATGTCATAAAATGGAAGTTAATGCAAAATGGGGATAAACAGGATGTCATAAAATGAAGTCAATGCAAAGTGGGGACAAACAGGATGTCATAAAATGGAAATTAATACAAAATGGAGATTTCCTTGTTTTGGGGTTGAAGAAAAGATCTTATATTTCTTATAGGTTCCATCCCCAGTACTGCAAAAACAAAACAAGAAGCAGTTAGGATCTAGGTTCAGGTTATTATGAGCAGGTTTTCAGCTGCACCAGGTCCTGGCAGGACATGTAGGAGCAGGGTAGATTCTTTGCAGTGTGAGACTCTCATTTCCACAAGGCCACCTAGCACTGATGAGGTAAAATAGAAGAGATAAAAATTTTAGGTAGAAAGGAGACAATGGGAAGAAAACTATAGCTTTAAAATATTGGAAAGTTCATGATCTCTAACTCCATGCTATGGGGTGTGTTCTGTCTTAGGAAAAGCCTCAATGAGTCCACACCCTTAATCATAATGGCCCCTCTTCTCACCTGAGATTCCTGAGATTCTTAGAGTAAACAAAGGGTCCGTGAGGAGGACAAAGGTCAGACACCAGCCACTCACCACCATTTGGTTGCCAGGGAAACTGAAGGTTAAGAGGAAGTCCTGACCTCCATTGTGTGACCCCACAGACCCCCTCATGGGGGTTCTATAAAATAACTGAGAAAGCAGCAAGAGCTCTCTTGCTTTCTTGGACAGACACGTGCAGAGAGACTTGCTCTCCCCCTTTTGAGATGGCCCATGTTTCCCCTGAACCTTTATCCCCAACTTTCTTGAATTAAACCTTTGCCTTTTCTCTGATGCCACGTGTTGAAATTCTTTTCATCACGGAGGCCAAGAACCCACAGATTTCTCGTCTCTTCCCCTGACAGCACCATCCATGGTCTCCAGCCCTGCTCCATCCCTTCATTGCTGTGTCAACCTGAAATACTTTGCAACTTCATAGAAAGTCCAGGATGCTAGAGGCTTGCTCTGGACTGTGCTTATACTTGGCTACCAACAAGGTCTTTCCATCTGGAAATTGACAGTGATTTACCCCAGTTTAAAGATCAGCCAGGCGTGGTGGTACTCGCCTGTAATTCCAGTACTTGGGAGGCCTAGACAGGAGGATTGCAGGTTTGTGGCTAGCCTCAGCAACTTATTGAGGCCCTCTACAACTTAGACCCTGTTTCAAAATAAAATAGGGCTGGAGTGTAACTCCAAGGCAGAATGCCCCTGCATTAATGCCCAGTACCACACACACACACACACACACACACACACACACAAAAGATTCATGGTGATCGGCTCCTCAAAATCCAGCTGCTCTGCTGGTATTCAAGTCTCTGAACCCTGTGGTCACTCCCTCTTCATGTTTGTGCCACAGGGGGAAGCCCTTTCTTAGTCCAGGGTTAATTAGTCCAGGGAAGCCCTTTCTTAGTCCAGGGGGAAGGGTTAATTCCTCAACTCTGGATCAATGGGGTCCTCGGCCTATGTGATGGAAAAGAATTTTAGCACACTCCAACTTGAGACATAGACAGAAATTTATTTAGGAAAGTAGGGAATACACATTCAAGGAAGAATGTGGGCCACCCCAAGAAAGAGAGAGGCCCTTTGGAGTACAGGGTTCTTCTTTTATAGGGGACTTTCCTGAGGGGTGGGCAGGAGGTGTTTGAGGATGACCTGTCTCCAGTAGTCACATGCCGCGCCCGCGCAGCCTGGACCGAGTCTCTGTGGAGGGTGTCGGGATTAATCACACAGGGACACAAGTTTGAGGTTGAAGGCTCTCAGTTAATACTGCCGCCCGACTTTATTTAGCCCAGTCCTTATATATCTTCCTAGAGCATCAGAAATAGATACAAAGTCCTTTCACCATACAATGTTAACATTTGTCTGGGCAAACAGAATGTTCCCAGACAACCTCCTCCCCCCTT
>PVJS01008116.1:13104-54318 GCA_004027185.1 Glis glis | reverse complement strand
TGCCCAGACAAATGTTAACATTGTATGGTGAAAGGACCTTGTATCTTTTTCTGATGCTCTAGGAAGGTATATAAGGACTGGGCAAAATAAAGTCGGGCGGCAGTATTAACTGTGAGCCTTCAACCTCAAACTTGTGTCCCTGTGTGATCAATCCCGACACCCTCCGCAGAGACTCGGTCCAGGCTGCGCGGGCGCGGCATTCCCTGCCCTGCCAGGTTGGATGTGGGGTTTCTCCCTAAGACTCATGCTCTTCTGGACAACACTTTAACAAGTGTGGTGCTATGCCTGCAATCTGGGATCCCTTTCAACTTTTGAGGGGTTTGATTGCAGTTTCTATAGTCCTCCCACTTCCTTGATCCCAGAATACAGTGTGAGGACTGGAATGCTGGGCCTTTTTTCTCATTCCTTATCATTTTCCTTTTTTTGTGTGTGTGGTACTGAGGATTGAACCCAGTGCCAGGGTCACTCTACCTCTGAGCTACACCCCTAGCCCGATTTTATTTCTATTTTGAAACGGTATTGCTAAGTTGCCGAGTCTGGTCTTGAATCTGTGATCCTCAAGTACTGAGATTATAGGCATGCGCCACCATGCCCAGCTGATTTTCTCTTTTGTATCCTCATTTTATTTGGGGAGTAAAAGCAAGTTATTGTATGAATTATTTTGTTAAAGCTTGGGTTCCAGGTCCACCAGGATATGGCTTATGATATTCATGCCCCAGGTTTTAGAATGAAAACTCCAAACCAACTTCCCTCCTTCAAAAAACAAAAACAAAAACACATTATTTTCTTTCCTCTTCTCTTCTCTTCTCTTCTCTTCTCTTCTCTTCTCTTCTCTTCTCTTCTCTTCTCTTCTCCTCTCCTCTCCTCTCCTCTCCCCTCCCCTCCCCTCCCCTCCTCTTCTCTTCTCTTCTCTTCTCCTCTTCTCTTCTTCCCCCCCTCTCCTCCCCTTCCCTCCCCTCCTCTTCTCTCCTCTTTTTCTTCTCTTCTTTCTCCTTTCTTCATTAGTTCATTCATACTGGGAATTGAACCCAGGTGTACCTCTTAGCCATACTCCCAGCCCTTTAAAAATTAATTTTTTAAAAAAATTTTGAAACAGGGTCTCGCTAAGTTGCTGAGGGTCTCATTAAGTTTCAGAGGCTGGCCTCGAACATGCAATCTTCCTGTCTCAGTCTCCTAAGTACTGTGCCACCATACCTGGCAAATTTCAATTTACATTGAAAGCCATGTTCCTTGTGACTGAAGGCAGCACAGAAAGAAAACTTCTGGTGCAGCTGGAGTCGTGGCATGTGGGACTAGGGAGGCAGCAGGGGAGAGAAGGTGAATAAAAGGAAATGGAAAAATACATAGTTCAATATTGAAATACTACTCTATTTTACAATACGGCAAAAGGCTAGTACTGAGAGTTTAGAGAGTGCAATAGGTACTTGAAAACTTAAAAAAGAAATCTTCCTGCAAGAGGGGAGACTTGAACAAAGTGTTATGATGAATTAGCAGAAAGAAGCTGGCATTTTAAATATGATAAATATACGTATTCTGACCTTTGTATATCTCAAGTATTTGCAGATCAAAACCGGTGAAAGAAATAGACTGAGCGTTCATTTTCTAGAATGTTAAGATCATCCATAATATTGGGAATTGATGTCAAATCCTTATTTGAACCAGCCCAGTTTTCTTTCTGACATGGCCATCAAAGCAATTATTTGGGAGCTGTAGTTTTACTCTCAATACATGGTCTTTAGAAGTCAGGGATTTGTACGAATATCCTTTTTCTCTAGACATAGTAACAATGTCTTATAGAATCAGTGATGAATTTAAAACATGAAGTGATTAATTAATTTCTTCATCAGAAACTAGGAATGGAACCACTATATGACCCAGCTGTACTACTACTCGGTAACTTTCCAGAAAAATTGAAGTCACATCTAGAAGTTGCCACACTATCGTGATACATGCATAGTCATGTTTCTAGCAGCACAATTCACAGTTGCCACATTATGAAACCAGTCTAGGTGTCCAACAAATGAATGGATAAAGAAACAGTTCAGGTAATACTAGAGGAATATGCGAATGTATTATACCAATCTCACTAACTCATGTGAAGAGGGAAGAAGGGTGAGCGGGGAGGGACATGGAAGGAAATATGTAAAGAACTGTAAGCACGTATGTTTTTAACAAATGGATCCTCACTGTGATATATAATTGCAATGCAAAAAATTATGAAAAAACTAATTAATTGAAAAGAGAAGATGTGGTGTATATACATAGTGGAGTTATATTTAGCCATAAAGAAGAATGAAATTATGTCATTTTCAGGAAAATAGATGGAACTTGAGACCATTATGTTAAGTGAAATAAGTCAGACTCAGAAAGTCAAGGGTCATATATTTTCTCTCATATGTGGAAGCTTGAAAGAAAAGGAGGAATCTTATGAACATAGAAGGAAGATCAGTAGAGTAGAGAACGGGGATCAGAGGGAGGGAGGACCAGAGGGAAAGGAGAGGTAGTGGGGAATGAAATTGCCCAAATTTTGTTACATGTGTGTACGAATATATCATGATGAATTCCACTATTATTTATACTTATAATTTGCTGATAAAAATAATTTTTAATAAAAAATAAAAAGGGAAGAGAGACAAAAAATTTCCCCCATCAAGTCTTTAACTTACTCCTAAAACTGTGATGACCTAGAAAATTATTTTTTGAGTAAATGGGTTTGGATGGTTAAAAAAAAAAAAGAAGACAAAAATCCTTTCAGCTCTAAATTCCTGAATTTCCTATTTCATGTTCTATGTTTTACAAATAAGCAGAGTCAGCATTCAGAAAGGAAATCTGCAACGCCAGCCTACTTCAGGATGTTGGTGAGTTATTTAAGCTGTAAAACTCCCTCAAAGTTAGGATGGCGGGGCAGGAGCAGGGCAAAATGTTTAGAGAGCATGGCTGGTTCACCCAGGCCCTGGGGTGATCAGTGAGAGTTGACCTAGTGGTATCTTGCCCATGTGAAGAGCTTGTGATGTGGGAGAGTGAAGTGATTGGATGAAAATGCTTCCTACTCTGAAGTTTTATGATTTTTTTATGTTAAGTTTTTTTATGTTATGTTCACTCACTGCATACGGATACTGATGGAAAATACATAATGATCAAAATAAAGATATGTTTTAAAATATTTAACAGCACTGCACTGCATTCCTTTGCTGATATGTAAACCAAATCTTGAGAAACAAAGGCTGATGGTATCTGGTATAGAGAAAGCCAAACCTTCCAATTCATTTGGTTTTGTTTGTGCTATACATGTAAATAACTCCAACAAGCTAGTCTGGAAAACATGAGTTAATGGGATAACGCTCAGTCTTATTACCAATGTTTTAAAATCCTTAGAACTCCTTTGCCAAATACTTAAAATGCAAAGATAAGGATGATTATTTTCAGAGGCAGAATGTGGAAATTATTCCTCAGGTATTTCTCTGAGCTCCTGCAGCGCTATTGACTCTCGCAAGATGGGATCACATATCTCTTTCCTAATGAGAACTCAGACCTTCTCTGGGGATTGGCAACTTTAAAGGCTCATTACTCAGGTTTGATGTTATCAGTTGCTCTCAAATAACTGACGCTGGAGTCCTGCACGTTTGCCTTTTAGCTTTCCGGTTTGCCCAACATTATGATACTTTATCTGGAGTGTGAGGCAAGTATGGAATTTCAGGGACAGCAGAATGTTTTTACCTGTCTTGAAAACTGAGGAAAATTTTCTGTGCTTGAAGCCTGAAATCCTGGCACCTTTTTTTTTTTTTTGCATTCTCTGTCTTTTCTTCCAGAAGGTGGCGATAGAACATCATAAATATCAGAGTACAAAATGCAAGTGATTTGCCCCTCAAGGGCTCCCTCTGTAGACCCCGTGAGTGGTGTGGGTTACTATTCTGGCTTGAGCCAGGGGCAAGCTCTTCCATTGCAATATTTTACTTCCATGTCATTTGCGATGAGAACCTCCAGCTCGGCTGCTCTCTTGTTTTGCCACTTAGCTTCTCGTGTTCTGAGTCTGTGCTGTTGAATGCAGGAAACATTAAATAGGTTGACCTCCAGTTAAAAGAGTCTGGGACTTACTAGCTCTGGTGTGGATGAGGCTTTTGAACCTAAAATTACTGCTTTTGCTGTGAACCACAATGGCAGCTCTGCTGTTTTCTAGAGATATGAAGATATTATAGCCTCTACTAGAGACTGATTTGTAATTTTTAATATATTTCTATTTTTAATTGACACATGATAATTGTACATATTTATGAAGGGCAGTGTGTGCATCTCAATACATGCATACAATATATAATCAATATGATATGTAATCAATATGATCAGGGTAACTGGAATATCTGTCACTTCATTTATTATTGCTTTGTGTTGGGAAACATGCAAAATTCTCTCTACTAGCTATTTTGAAATATTCAATTAATTGTTGTCAACTGTAGTTACCCTCCTGTGCTGTAGAACATATGAAGTTATTCTTCTTGCCCAAGTGCTCCTCTGTACCCATCAACCACCCAGAGCTGAATTCAACAATATTCCCTGATACTACTCACTATTTATGTTTACTATTTTGTATATTATTCTTCAAGTTGGTATTTGGCAGTTCTTCTCCTCTCCTTTAGAATAAGGTCAAGTAAAAGAAACCAAAGGACATTTGCTAAGGAACATGGTTTTACAGGACCTTGGGTAAGGAATGGGAACTTGGTATCTTGCTTGCTCACCTACCAATTGATTTTTGGTTTCTTTATCAGGGGGATACAGGAAGTTATTCCAAGATTCATCATCAATGGATTCCTGTCTAGGATTAGCTACCTTTCAGAAGGATCTCATTCGAAAATATCTATCCAGATGTGGTGGCGCATGCCTGTAATCCCAGTATTTGAGAGGCTGAGACAGGAGGATGGAAGGTTCGAGGACAGCCTTGTCAACATAGCAAGACTCTTAGCAGCCTAGCAAGACCCTGTTTCAAAATAAACAGTAAAAAGGGCTGGGGGTGTAGCTCAGAGGAAGTATGTCTCTGGGTTCAATCCATAGTACCAACCACACACACATACACACACACACACACACACAAATACACAAACACACACATATATGTTGTTTGATTACCTTGGGATTTTATTTAAAAAATGTGTGTGTGTGTGTGTGTGTGTGTGTGTGTGTGTGTGAATATATGTGGTGGTACTGGGGATTGAACCCAGGGGCAGTCTACCTCTGAGCTGCACCCACAACCCTTTTTTCACTTTTTATTTTGAAAGAGGGTCTTGCTAGGTTGCTGAGAGTCTCGCTAAGTTGCTGAGGCTGGTCTTGAACCTGCGATCCTCCTCTCTCAGTCTCCCAAGTATTGGGATTACATGTATGTGCCACCATGCTCGGCTGAGAAAAAGTAGCTGGGTGCAGTGACACATGCCTATTTTCCTAGTACTTGGAAGACTGAGATAGGAGAATCACAAGTTCCAGATCAGCCTTAGCAACTTAGTGACACCTTGTTTCAAACTAAAAAATAAAATAGGGCTGGGGATGTTGCTCAGAATTAGAACGTCCCTTAGTTCATTCCCCAGTACCATAAATAAATTAAATAAATAAATAAATAAATAAATAAATAAGTAAATAAATTCTTGATTTAGCAAAAACAATTCCGAGCAAAATTGGAAAAGGTATGTGAAAGGGAATTCAGTGGAAAGTTGAACATGAGAAGATGAATAAGAATGAATATTTAGAGAAGGGCAGCTTGGTATCAAAGAATGGGATTTTCCATGGGGTGGCACTGAATTCTTTTTTATTCACAAAAAATATAACGATGTTGCAATATTTTACAACTAAATTTGCTTAATTTTAGGTCAGTGCTTTCTCTGACATGAAAGTTTTTGTTTGTTTTGTGGTACTGGTGATTGAACCCAGAGGCATTCGACTTCCAAGATACAACCCCAGCCCTATTTTTTTTTTTAAATAGGGTCTTGCAAAAAAAAAAAAAAAGAAATAGGGTCTTGCTAGGTTGCTGAGGGTATTGCTAAATTGCTGAGGCTGGTCACAAACCTTTGATCCTTCTGTCTCAGCCTCCCAAGTACTGGGATTATAGGCATGCACCACCACGCCTGGCTTGACATGAAGGTTTTAACATTAATTTATTTTAAAGTGCATATAGGTGGACAACAAGTGCTTAATTCACTCATGATATAAATATCACCGAGCTCCCACAATCTGGCAAGTTCCTGTGTTTGCAGTAGGAATGCAAAACCTAGTGAGTTTGGAGTATGGGAGTACAGAGCATCCAGGCCTGCCAGCTCACAAAGCTTGCCCTCTATAGGTGGCAACAGACAGGTAAACAATCACTGGTGGGTGAGGCTTTCAGCGTTGGGTCACCACAGCATGAAAGAGAGCCATTAAGGCCGCTGTATGCAAGCCTGCAAAGCTGGGGAAGTAGCATAAAGCGGACCCCTGGCTTTAAATTTGCCTTATTAGTCATTAATTGTGTGACTGCGGGCCACTCATTTGAATGTTCTAAACTTCAATTTTCTCGTGAGAAATGGGACCAATCATACTTCCTGGTGAGTCTGTTGTGGGTATTCATGAAGAACCTAAGTAAGGTATTCAGCACAACACTCACTCCAGACTCTATATGTGGTAGCTACTGTGATAGTTTCTGCACGCCTGCCTTAGTTGGCTTCCTTCCCTTGCCAAGCGATTGGTGCCCTTAGGGTTTTTGTTCTTGTTCTGTTTTGTGGTGGTGGGAATCCAACTCATTCCCATTGCTTACATGTTGTGGTGATCCTAGAGAAGCGCCCTCTCTTGCCTTTTCAGACATGCAGGCATACATCTAGGCCTGCTTTCTCCAGGTGCAGAGGGCTCTATCTCTAGAACTTACCTCTGGCTCCCAATCTCTGCCTGATACCAGCCAGCTTGCCTGATAGATGAGCCTGTAGCAAAGAGGCCATGTGTAACCTTCGCTTGCTACCTCATTGAAAGAGGGCTGCAAAGACAACCTATTACTGTGCCCTCAAGCATTCGGACTTTCCTTCCCAAGGAATGATGCCTGTGGCCCTGTGACAGTAGCATTCTGGTTCCAAGGGCAGGACAGCCCATGTTTTCATTAAAAAGCATTTATGCTGTAATCCCAGTACTATTTGGGAAGCTGAGACAGGAGATTGTAGGTTCGAGGTCAGCCTCAGCAACATAGCGAGACTCAGCAACCTCATGAGACCCTGTTTCAAAATAGAAAATAAAAAGGGCTGGGGTATAGCTTGGAGGTAGAATGCCCCTGGGTTCAATCCCCAGTACCACAAAAAACTAAAACTAAAAATAAAGGGTTTATGTAGTGACCCTTCATTTCTACAAGTTGGGTGAACACTGGTGAACAAAACAGGCACTGGGGTCTCATTGAGCTTGAACAAAAATGAAAATAAAAACATTTCACAAGCCAACACATAGAAAAAAAATATTTCCAAATTGAGTAAGTACCACAAAGGAAGCTGTATGAGAAAGAAGATCTGGAAATTGAATTCAGACCAAGGGAGAGTGTCGTGGGTCTTCTGTAACAAAGCAGCCAAGCTGGGGGAAATGTATGTTCTCATAGTTCTGGAGACCAGTTGTCCCGGTGGAGGTGTGGGTGCGAGGGTGGGTCCCTTCCATCCTCATTCCTATCTTCTGGGAGTTTACTGACGGTCTGGTGCTGCTTGGCTTTTCTGCATCACCCCAGTCTCTGCCCACATCTCCACATGTGCACAGGCATCCTACAAAATCATTATACTCAAAGAAGTGGTTAGATGACTGAGTCTTATATGTCATCCTGAACTACAGAGAGAAATAAGGGTTTGGGGCTTCTGGGAGTTGGGCGAGTCAAGTGGGAGGGAAAGGCCTGGTTAAGATGAGATAAAAGGGCTAGGAAAAGGACCATTGAGCAAAGATAGAGTGGATTATGCAGTTTTAAATTAAGGCCTTCTTCATTTATTAACAGTGTCTAGTGATTTAGATATAGATTTCTCTTAAAATAGGATTTTTTTTCATTAGTAAGGGCATTAGCAACTTAGCAAGACTGTCTCAAAATAAAAAATAAAGCTGGGTATGGTGGTGTGTGCCTATAGCCCCAGTACTTGGGAAGCTGAGACAGGAGGATCACGGGTTTGAGGACAGCCTCAGCAATGTAGTGAGACTCTCAGCAACCTAGCAAGACCCTGTTTCAAAATAAAAAAATAAAAAGGATTGTGGGTTTAGCTCAGAGGCAGAATGCTCCTGAGTTCAATCCCTAGTACCACTAAATACATACATACATACATACATACATACATACATACAAAAAAGTAGGTATAGCTCAGAGTTAGAACACCTTTGGGTTTAATCCCTAGTACCACCACCACAACAAAAAGGGGTAACTTTTCAGAGCTTCTATGTCTGAAGATTTTCAAATAACCCTTTCCAAAAATAATCAATATACAAAAGAAGCACATTTTAGGGTAGCATATTCTGGATTTCTACAGTCAGATTTTGAGGTGGTATGTCCTGATCCCCATCACTATCTGATGTGGTCTGAATGTTGATGCCCTCTTAAAATTCATTTGTCAAAACTCAATGGTGAATGTGATAATATTGAGATGCGGGGCCTCGGGGCTGTAAATGTATCTCAGTTGTGGGCAAGTGCCTAGCATGTATGAGGCTCTGGGTTCAATCCCCAGAACTGCAAACAAAACAAGACAAAAGCAGTTGGGTGCATTGGCGTGTGCCTATTGTCCCAGCTACCTGGGAGGCTGAGGCTGGAGGATCTCTTGAGCCTTTGAGGCCAAGATCAGCTTGGGCCATATAAGAAAGGAAAGCAATCTTTTCTATCTAAGTTACAAGATCACATAGAAACTGGCAGGCTTCCATTTTGTAACTGTAGCTGAGGCTTCCATTTTGTAGCTTTTGTACACCTGTCTATATGTTCCACTCCTGGAGGTCTGCTTGTGTGTTTCTCCTTTTGTAAAATCTGCCCAGTGAAAACTAGCTAGCCGGATTAGATTGTAGAAGCCATACTCCAGCCAATGGGGAATGGCATAGTGGCCTTTGCGTTAGGGAATAAAAGAGTGAGCGGACTGCCCGCCCTGTGTGTTTGCACCCTTCTGTTGCAGAAGTAAATTACCTTGCTGAGCTACTTTTGATTTCATGAGATTTTTTTTTCTTTATTTGCAGCTTCCCAAAAATCTGTTTTGAACAGGCAACATAGGGAGACCCTATCTCAAAAAGAAAGGAGTCTTTAAGGGGTGATTAAGTCATGAGAGTAGAACCTCAGAATAGGATTAGTACTCTTATCAAAAAGGTGGGAGGGAGCTGTTCCTTCCACCATGTGCGGTGGACACAGCAAGATCACCACCTTTGAAGCAGAGAGCCAGAGCAGAGAACCAGACACCCAATCTGCAGAAGCTTTGATCTTGGACTGCCCAACCTCTAGCCCTGTGAGCAATGAGTTTCAGTTGTTATAAATTACCCAGTCTAAGGTCATTTTGTCATAGCAGCAGAAACAGACTAAGCTACTTTCTATTCTTCTAACATCAGCAAAAACCTGGAGAACACTCAACTAATCATTGTGGAGTTATTGACATGGTCAGGTCCAGTAACAAAATTGTACCCACACCAGGCAGTACAGGGTATTTTTTTTTTTTGTGTGTGTGGTGCTGGGGATTGAACCCAGGGGCATTCTACCCCCAAGGTACACCCCCAGCCCTATTTTATTTTTTATTTGCAAACAGGGTCTCACTCAGTTGCTGAGAGCCTCCCTACGTTGCTGAGGCTAGCTTCAAACCTGTGATCCTCCTGTCTCAGCCTCCCAAGTACTAGGATTACAGGTGTGTGCCACCACACCTGCCTAGTACAGGGTATCAATTATGGAAACTAGTTAGATGTTGGAAGAGTCAGGGAGGCGGAAAGGTGAGGCTGCCTGAG
The DNA here is from genome assembly GCA_004027185.1 of Glis glis. Classification (NCBI taxonomy): domain Eukaryota; kingdom Metazoa; phylum Chordata; class Mammalia; order Rodentia; family Gliridae; genus Glis; species Glis glis. The sequence continues at coordinate 44,394 of PVJS01008116.1, read as the reverse complement.
GTTAACCAAGCCAAGGAACCACCAGCACTCCCAGGCTTCGTTAGCACCAAAGGGAAGGTGTTCAACCCAAATACTTAGCATTTCTCTATAGCACCTGCTTGCATGTAGCAAGAAAAGGAGAATGGAAGCATTAGAGGAACAAAGGCGCTTGATAAGAGAAGTGAGCGTGAAGGTAAGGTTTGATCTAATTGTTAAATCAGGAAGGTACCAGCAGCCAGCAGGAACACTGAGAGCTGCAGCCATGAGGGTGGGGGGCAGAGTCTGGGAGAGGCTTCTGGGCGGGGCGGGTGGGGGCAGACTCAGCTCCCCCCCCAGAGGGAGGATTCAGACTTAGCTCTTGTAGGTGACCTCAAGTTCAAGGGGAACTGGCTGCGTGTATGCACATTTCTAGGAGATCAAGGTCTCTGGGAGGCCACTCTTGCCATTCAAACCACCTGGGGGTCTGGCACCCACATTTTGGGTGACGCCTTTGGTGTTGGCAAGTCCAGTTCCCCCAAAATACTTTTTCCCAGAGGGCAGCAGTGAGGCTGTAATTGAGGTAGGGTGTGAAGAAGCTTCAGGAAAAAATCTCACTATGCCTCAAAGGAGTTAACACCTAGTTAATGGAGTGATAGGTCAAGAAGGAACAAAAAAAATCTCAAGTAGAAGAAAAGGTTCTAGTTTCCCCTGATATCTTAACCCAACTTTATCTAAAGGAATGATAAGTCTGAGCAACTGTCTCTTGGTACTTTTTAAGGAAATTTTCATCATTTTATTTTCTACTCTGAGCCATAAGAAATGAAAGAAAAATTATTACGGATAAGAAAAATCAAATAGAAGTGATAGATTTACAGATCACATTGGATATCCCACAACACTGGCGGGAAAAGATTGTATTTTAGGGAAGAACTGTAGATGATTAGTTATTCAGAAATCGTTCAGCGAATAGATTACCTAGATCATTCGATGTCTCGCTTTCTCTAGTTACACTTTTGCTTTTCTCATTAATCTCTCCACCAGTGTTGGTGCTATAATAATACCCTTGAGGGATGGCATTGTTTGTAAAACTGGTCTGCTTCCTTCCTTATTAACATCTTTGATAAAATACTTGCAATAAGACAGGTGGAAAAAATGACACAAAGTAAAATACAGAGATTATTTATGGATTGTATCATTCTGGGTCTGTCTTGTTCTCCATCATCTATAAGCATCTGTGATCAAAATGCAAACAATTCTCAGTTCCTGGAAGTTAGGCAACATCTGTAATTCAATAATTTTTACTTGAAAAAGAAAGAGTTCTTTTTTCACAGATTCTCACTTCAATTCAAAATAACTATTGAAGTTATTTAAATTTTACTGTGAGATAAAATTTTGATTTCTGACATTTCTTAGAGTCGGAGTAATGTAGCCGGTCGAATAAGCACAGCCATACATTGCTTACACATTCTGAGAAATGCATTGCTAGGTGGTTCTGTCCTGTGCAAACATCACAGTACAAAGACCCAGATGGCAGGGGTCAGTCACTCCATGTGGCCTCTTGATGCAGTCAAGAGCTGCTGTGAGCCAGACGTGGTTGTGCACGCCTGTAATCCCAGTACTTGGGAGGCTGAGACAGGAGGATTGCAGGTTCTTGACCAACCTCAGCTACTTAGTGAGACCTTGTTTCAGAAAAAAAGGGAGGAGGCTGGGGTGTAACTCAGAGATAGAATTCCCCTGGGTTAAATCCCTAGTACCAAGCAGGGGAAAAAAAGAGAGATGTGGTGAATATGAGATGTGTGAAGCTGACCCCAGCACAACACGACATCCTGTTTTACAGTGAATGTTTTTTTAAGCAGAATAATTACATTCTAAAGCAATGATGATAGTCTAGTAAATATATAAACCAATACCATAGTTGTTGATTATCAAGCATTGTACTTATATGCACTATAGCTATTATATAAGTGGACGCATAGTAGGTTTGTTTTCAAGCCAACATCACCGCAAACATGCGAGTAATGGGCTGTGCTATCATGTTACTATGACTGTGATGTCACTAGGTGTTAGGAATTTTTTAGCTCCATTATGATCTCGCCGGACTGCCATTGCATTGACTGACATGTTATATGGCACATGACTATAGAGCCAGAGGGTCCCCAGAAGAAGGGGCTCTTAGAGAGTAAAAACCTTTCTTCCTTCCACCCTAAGGAGTGAACACTTCACCCATTGGGCCAATAAGGGCTCCACAACCAGCCTGAATGCAATGGTTTAAGGGATCCTGGTCCAAGACCTGTGCTTGCCCCTAGATGCTTCTCCCATGCAAAAGCATTTCCTGTCTGATTTGCTGCCTGAATTTCTGCCAGTTTGTTCTTTTGAGTGAATACCCTGCACTTCCTTTTAAAATGCAAATATATCTGAGAAGGTTAGCCAGTCCCTGCCAAGTAAGAATTGATGTAAATGGTTGCTTTCTGGAGACTCTGGGGATTCTGGGAGGCAGCCTTTCTGGAGCCTTTGTGAAACAGAGGGGAAGTGCAAGCTACGTGGATGCAACATGGAGACAAAGACCAATGTGGCCTTGGGGTTCCCAGAATGTATCCAGTTGTTGACTGAACTTTACTTCCAGAAAGACTATCCCTGATTTGCAGAGCTGGTAAAAACATCTTCGAAACTCTATTTCCAATGAATGGAATGAATAGTTACTAAGCCACGATTATGGGCTGAATATTGAGTAAGGCGATGTTCGCATTTATTGAGCACCTGTTATATGACGTAAGTTTTGCTTCTATTATTTTACTCGATCTCATCATCATCTTGAAATGAGGAAACATAAATGCAGAGAGGTTAAGTCACTAGGTAGGGAGTGGCAGAGCTGGGATTCAAATCTAGTTCTACACTGCCTAAGCAATCCCTATATTTGAATGAAGTGATTCCCCAATTCTAGAATTGCAAGTAAAGCCAATTAAGATCTTTAACCAAATTCGTTATAACTTTGTCTCTTGACCCCGTGTTTCTGAGTTTTTATTTAGTTGTCTAGAAGAGACCTAATATTATGGTGCAATAGGATCATCTTTCTATAGAGCACATAGCACATTTTAAAGAACACCGCATAATTACATGATGGGGAAATGTCAAAGAAAATCTGATGCCAGGTCTCCTGTGCCTCCCATGAGTAAAATAATCTTCTGTAATAAGGTCAGGAGAATTTTTAAGATGCGAATAAATTGTACATGGTATATGAGAGACTACAGAACTCATAGTTGATGGGCACTCTGTTATTTAAAAACATTGAGGGGCATGTTGTTAAAATATTGAAGCATTTATATATATTTTTTATAAACAAATATATTTAATGAAGCTGTATCCATTAAGTGGAATATGAAGAATCCATTTCTCAGAAAGGGCCTGACAGAAGACTAACAGTTTCATGTAACTGAAGTAATTTTTTACTTTTTCATGATAACTTTAGCATGCCAACGCACAATAGGAATAACCTTATTCCCTGCTAATTGGAATGCGTAAGTCTGAAAGAGGCATAGATCATCTTAATTAGAAATAAGGTTTATGATGTTGAAATAATGGCCTTTGGTGTGGTAATTTGGAGCAAGTTCGTTTAGAATGGGAAATAGAGATCTACCCAGGACTGTTCCTTTTGCTTCCAGTTCAGGTCTGTTAGTCAACATGGTTTATTTACTTTTTGAGTATAAGTCAGTTCTGTGTGGAGAAGTGTCAGAGCTTGGGCCAGTCCATGTTACGGCTGAAGGAAGGAGGCAGAAGTCCTGTTGCAAGCCCCTTTCCTTGCCCTTTCTGAGCTCCCACCTGCTGGTACTCCTTCTCATCTGCTTTAAAAGTGGCCAGGGCTCTCAAGGAATCCCTGTTAGTCAATCAGGGCCCTTTGGGGCACTCCAGGCAGAAAGGCACTTACTGCCAAGTCATCGTTGTTGTTGTCGTCGTCGTCGTCCTCCTCCTCCTCTTTTCCACTCTATTCAAACTTTTTTCACCCATATAGGACGATTTTACCTAGTTAGGAGGAAAACCCTGGATTATAAGTACAATCACAGAGAAGGGTAGGGGATTGTACACTGACCCAAAGCAGCCAGCCTGGAGGAGCAAGCAGAAATCCAGCTGTGCTTCACCCACACACACTATTCTTTGCCTAGTGGCTCCACTGCTGGCGGTCTGCACAGTCTGGGGCTGTGTCAGCCCAGAGGGAGCGCTTACAGCTTTATCTACCTGGAGAGGTCCTTTTCTGCTCTGCACAAAGGCACCTTGTAGCTGGTGTTGGCTCTGCCTGACTCATTATTGCAGCAACATAGTGTTCAAGCTTGATTCAAAGGGCACTTACGTACACTATCTCATTTGAAAATCACAACCGCCCAGTGACTTTAGATACAGGGACCATGTATCGCTCTTGTGCAGATAAGGAAAGGAAGACAATATTCCTTGAGAATCAGACTTAAAAATTCTAGATACTTAAACATTTTTATTGCTGCATTGTAATTGTACACGGTAATGAGATTCACAGTGATACAATTCATTTATGTAATAACATTATTTGCTCTCTTTCCTTCCCCATACCTCCCCTTTCTCTCTTCTCCCTCCCCACACCATTCTGCTACTCTACTGATCTCTCTCGTTGTTTTCATGAAATTCCTTTTGTTTCTTGACCCTTGATTTCCTGTGTCTGGCTTATGTCATTTAGCATGATGTTCTCCAGTTCCATCCATTTTTTCTGCAAATAACATAATTTCATTCTTTATGGCTGTGTAAAACTCCATTGCGTATATGTACATACACCATTTTCTTTATCCAGTCATCTGTTGATGGACAGCTAGGCCAGACTTTTCTAAGGTGCTAAAACTTGATCTTGAACCCTGTTCTTGTGACTTCACATCAGTTGTTCTTTCTACTATCTCTTTGTCAGAATCTATTCATGGTGGAATATGAGTTACTAATAGGATTTTTAAACTCTTTGTTAGGACACTGTGTATACATGTATGAAAGTGCGGAGAGTAGATTAATGAATTTACATATCTATTATCCAGATTTAATAATTATTAGATTTGGCCACATGTACAAGCAAACCTCAGATGGCATGTCTTTTCCTCTTACTTATTTCAGTTTTTATATTCAAGGCAACAGAGACTCTACAGGTGATTTAACTTGGCTTTTCTAGCATCCCCAAGCCCCACCACCCAAGCTGTCCCAGAGTACAGCAAATGATCGGTGGCAAAAATCAGCCTTGCATCTGGGTGTCCTCTGAGTTTTCAATATTCCAGATCTGTGTGAACACCAAGAGGTCTGTGGGTCTCATTCTTGGGCTGAGCTCAGCCATTATCTTCTTATCAGTGGCACTTAACCTCTTGCCAAGTGCCCCAAGGGGGTGGGATGGCTATGTACACCTCAACTGGTAAGAAGTATTTACCACCCTGGATTTTGGAATTGATGAAACTTTATTTTCTCCAGAGAGCTCTTATATCTTAGATATATGTTTGCAATTGTTTCCCTTGTGGTTGTTACTGTGGGAATATTGGTCCTCTATGGCCTGCTCCATCCCATCTTACCTTTATTGGTCTGGTGCTGGTGCTGGTGATCCAAGGCCCACAGCTTCAATCTCATGACCATGCGATTCAGAAAGGGCAATATACTTGCTTGCAGGCTATAAAATTTATATTAATCTACAACTAAGGATTCAAGTTGGACTGGGGAATGATCCTTGTTTAATTTGATGCTGAGAATAAAAATTACCCTATTCTGAATTCAGTAGATTATGGGCCACAAAAGTATCTATGCAAATAAATCAAATTGTATCCTATTTCAAAAGTGTGATTTTTATGAGTGTCTATTTCTACAACATAGCATAACATAAAGATATTCTCTAGTAACTCCCTGTTAGATTTCAAATTCAACAACAACTAAAAAAGGAAGAAGGAAAGAAAATCCTTGAAGAAATTCGTCTTTTATTGATTTAGCTTTTTTTCTTTTTCTTTTTGTGCTGGGGTTGAATACAGGGGCATTCTACCGCTGAGCTATGCCCCTAGCCCTGTTTTATTTTATATTTTGAAACAGGTTTTCATGAAGTTGCAGAGGGCCTAAGTTTCTGAGGCTGGCTGTGAACCTGTAATCCTCCTGTCTCAGCCTCCCAAGTTACTGGGATTATAAGTGTATACCACCATGTCCAGCCAAAATTTTAAAATTTTGAAACAAGTTCTCTCTAAGTTGTTGAGGATCTCATTAAATTGCTAAGGCCGGTCTTAGTCCTGCAATCCTTCTGTCACAGCCTTTAAGTACTGGGCTCATAGGCATGAGCCACCATGCCTGGCTAGCTTTTTAAAAATCATTTAAAAATATTCATGTTTGAAATATTGAATATAACCTTATTGAGGTATAACTTACAATTGCAAAATAGCACCCATTTAATGTTTATTTTTCAATAAATTTTTGACAAATGTATATACCTGCATAGGCATTCTACAGTCAAGATGTAGGAAATTCCCTCAAATAACTTGAGGAAGTGCCTTTTGGGGTGAGTCTCAGGTAGCCTTTCCACAGCAGCTAGCTACTTCATTACTTTCTCTTCCTCTCCAGTTGCTGGTTCCTGACTCAAGCATTTATACCCACTGTATTACTGCTTCGGAAACTTCCTCTGGGTTTTACTCAGCCCTCAAAGACTTTCCTGAGGAGGGCCTCTGCCCTCTGTTCCCTTCTTTTGCATAAGAAGTGAGAGCTCTCTAACGTCTACAAACGCAGAGGAGCTGCTGTAACTTGGGCATGTTGATATGTTGCTCCGTAAATCCATTCTCCACTTGATTCATCTATCTATGCCCTGATTGACCTCATAGCCAGAGATCTATTTCTTTTGAAAAAACCTAGAGTGCCCTTTACAATATTTTGTTCAATAAGTGCTATTAATAGACACCATTTGCAGAGTGCAAATGAACTTCATTTTCCAAAGTCCTAGACTGACTCTGAGCAACCTCCGTGGGCCTCTTTCCATGCTGAGATCTGAGCACCCGCCCACGGCACACATGGTGCCATTAGATCATTCAACCTTTCAACATAATTTCATACCTGACTGGTATGAGATTGTCTTTTATGAATGCATTGACCCATAGCACTGGCAGCATCTGTCTATTAGTGTGTTCAACACTAAATTGGAATTTTAATGCTAATAATTAACTAGAATAATATCTCTCTTGGACAGAAGCCATTTCATTCTCTCCTGTGAGCTAAAATGTTATTTGAGAAGGCCATGGAGGTAGAAGGAGATTTGTGTTATTAAAAGTGTTTTAGAAAAGGTTAAAAAAAGGAAAAAAAATGCAGGTTCCATGAAAATATTTCTTAAAAATAATGATCTTTTTTTTTAATGAAATGGCATTAGTTAACCCCAAACCAACCTGCTGTGGAAATCCCAATTTTCTTCTGTTTTTCATCCAAGTAAGTGCTGAAGGATTAATATTGGCTCTTATATGCATATGGCACTAATACAAACTTGGATGAGTTTTAATAGGATTTAAGGAAATCTAGAGAAATGAAATTTGAAAATTTTATTTAAGCCCAGCACCAATGATTTTCTTTCATAATATTCTGTAGAAATGCTTGATAAGTCCTCTCTTTGAAGTCCCCTTCTGGTCAGGGGTAATCTCTTATTCATTTTTTATTTGTGGTACTGGGGATTGAAGTCAGGGGCATTCTACCTCTGAGCTACACCCCAAGCCCTTTTTATGTTTTATTTGGAAACAGGGTCTTGCTAAGTTGCTGAGGTTGGCTTCAAACCTGCAATCCTCCTGTCTTAGCCTCCCAAGTACTAGGATTATAGGTGTGCACCACCAAGCCTAACTGGTCAGGGATAATCTTAAACAAAGAGCCTAACAACTGTAGAAATGAAAAATAAAATAAAATAAAATGAAAAAGAGGGAGAGAGAAATTTTTGTAATCCTTGACCATTCTAATTAATTGATGAATAATCAAGAGTTGGGAAGAGGTTGGGGAGGAACATAAAGCAGGACATGAAAATTTATTGATGAGAGTATACTAATAACACCAGGAGCTTTCCCATGTGCGTGCGCGCTCTCTCTCTCTCTCTCTCTCTCTCTCTCTCTCTCACACACACACACACACACACACACACACAGTATTTTAGAAATTTGGAAAACAGGACTAAAAGTTTAAAGATCCAGGGTCTAAACCCATATATTGTGACTCAAAGTTTCATGTAACTACAGTCCATACTTATGTCTAGCTTATTATTATAGGATATGGGGTGAAGAAGCAAATTTTGCTTCTTATTTAATGCATCACTCTTTGCCAAAATACGAGTGAGATTATACCTACCAGTGCTACCCTGGTAGCCTGCATTTTTGATATTTCCATTTGTTTGATGAGTTTAGTTTATCCAACATGCTTCTTGACTGATTGAGACAGAACGCAGTACGCTCCCCTCCATCCTCTGAGAATAGGTGTCAGTCCTCCCTTCCCGGAGCACTGGCAGAGACTGTCACCTTGCAGGGCGTCTTACAGCCTTAGTAATTGAGGCAGCTGTTGGTTTTTAGAGAGCTTCCTCCTAGGGTAAGCGTCAAGACTACAGGGCGCGACCCTGGCTCCGGATTGACAGTAGTGGTCTTTGTAGGTGACAGAAACCCAATTAATAAACTGAGCATACAAAAATCGTCTGTACGCTTTGGAAGCAGAGCCAGGTGGTGATGACAGAGACGAATGGGGTTGGCTTGCCCTCTGCGTGTGGGCTTTGCTCTGTACCAACGGCTTCCTTCTCACTTGTCACTGTTCTTCCCTTTTCTTTGTAAAGCAGTGCTATTTGAACTCATAAAGTGAGAAGCAGTTTCACAGGTTGGGACATGTCAGGAATGCATAGCTGTGGAGGTAGAATGCGTGTGGCTAATGAGATTTACTTTTATTTATTTTTTAATAGGTTGCACAAGGCAATTTATCTGGCAGTCATTTGGTTTCAATGATGTAAACCTATAGATAAAGGCGAAATCAGGAATGCCCAAGAGAGATGTGGTGCATGTGTTACAGGAAAGCATCTGCCTGTTTAACTATTTAACAGTTGTAAGAATAATAGCAGTTGAAATCTGTGAGTGGTCACTATGTGAAAGGCATTGTGTGAAACTCATTTTATTTATTTATTTATTTATTGTGGTACTGGGGATGGAACCCAGGGGCATTCTACCTCTGAGCTACACCCCCAGCCCTATTTATTTTGAAACAGGGTCTCACTAAGTTACAGAAGGCCTCACTAAGTTACTAAGGCTGGCCTTGAACCTGCGATCCTCCTGTCTCAGCTTCTCGAGTACTGGGATTCACAAGCGTGCACCACCACACCCAGCTTATGTTATTTAATTATGACACCATCTTTATGAGCCAGATAAGACTGGACACATTTTAAAAGCAAAGAAGCTGAAATTTGGAGGTGTTAAGTAATGCAAAGACACACAGATACTAAGAGGTAGAGCTGGGACTGGAAGCCAGGTCTGTCTGGCTTGGAAGTCTGTGCCCTCAAGAGCCACATCATTGTAGGGTAGAAGGAAAGTATAAGGTGTCCCCAGAACCCGTGACTTGCTCATTTTCTCCTTCCAGGTTCACTGGCAGAACTAGAAATAGAATCCAGATTTTTGTCTTGGTCTGCTGAAAGCTGATTGGCTAATTTTGCTTCTTTGGAATCAATGTGATTTTTTTTTTTTACTGTTTCAGAAGACAGTAGTTTAAGTAAAACATATGCCAATAGAATTATTAAAAAAAAAGACACAAAATGAAAACTGCATTTGGTTGTTTACAGTCCATGCTGGTGAACAGAAAAGCAGAATGCTCCAACCCAGGGCCATGTCCCTGTCTGACCCGTTCCTGCTACTCTCAGAAACCACGACTACACACAGAGGTGAGTCAGAGCCCAAGAAATCTCCCCATCGGTGCTCACTGATCTGATCACAGGGAAACGTCTCAGGGGGAAGGCAAGCCACGCCCAGCTAGAGAGCATGCCCACCTGCTGCCAGATCTTTCCTCTCAGAGAGGTGGAGCTGCCACTGACCCAGCCCTGGCTTCCACGATTGCTGCTCCTCGCAGAGGCAGTTGATGCTACCAGGAGTTAAGCTGTGTGACTGCAGGGCTGGGGTGCAGCTCAGGGGTACAGCCGGCTTAGCATGAGGGAGGCCCTGGGCTCAATCCCCAGCAACCCTCTCAAAAAAAAAATTAAAAATTGCTACGGATGAGTCAGCTCTTTCAAATTACACTTAGGAACTATAGTTGAGATACATTAAAACAATGTAATTTTATTATCATACTTGTGAAAAATGGTTTCCCATGGCTGAGGGAAATAAACAATGACTTCTTTGAAGTTTACCATAACTTCTTTCTTTTTATTTTTCTGGTACTGGGGATTGAACCCAGGGCCTTTCTACCTCTGAGCTACAGCTCCAGCCCTATTTTTTTTTTTTTTTTGAAAGAGTCTCACTAAGTCGCTGAGGTTGGCCTCAAACCCCAGCCCTACTTTATTTTTGTTTATGTTTTTGTTTTGAACCCAGGGGTTTTTCTACCTCTGAGCTACAGCTCTAGCCCTATTTTTTTTTTTTTTTTTGAAAGAGTCTCACTAAGTCGCTGAGGTTGGCCTCAAACCTGCAATCTAATCCTCCGATCTCAACCTTCCATGTACTGGAATTACAGGATTACGGGTGTGCATCATCACACCCGGGTAGCTTACCATAACTTTTGTATGGTATTTCTGACTGAATTTACTCAGTTACCACTGCAGTATTTTATAAATGTATATAAAAAATATAATGATAGCTCATCCATTCCTGGAATTTTTACAAGGCGTTTGAGGCTTTTCAACATTTGAAAACTGGGTCACTTCTTGCGACGGACCAGCTCAGCCGGAAAACTGAGACCGATGGGACAGGGGTCTCAGGATGGTGGGCAAGGAGTCAGCGATAGGTGACAAACAGACACAGACAACTCAAGGAAGTTGCATCTGAGTGTATTTTGCAAAGCTTCAGGCAAGGATTTTATACACAATGATTAAGGAAACAGAATACATAATCAGCTGATCATTGTTTATACCTATGGTTTGTACAATCTTAATAATTTCTTAATGGTTTCTAAAAAGTAACAATGCAAAGCTATAAGAGCGAATAAATGTCAGAGCATACGTCTTGTTTTGCATAATGCTGCGGGCAGCTGCTAAACGCGGTTTTTGCACCTAAACTATATATAATGGGAAATTGAGGTTATGGCTACAGGGCAAGAGTTTAATGTTTAACCTAGTACCTGTTATTGCTTTCTTACTTTAAACTTCTATAATTCTCTTTGTTCCAAATTTCTAAATCTCTTTCAAACCATCCCTAAAACCATTTCTATGAAGTTTCCACAAAAAGTTCTTCCTGTTGTAACCCATCTACAATTGTTCTCAAGCCCCCTCTGCCCTTTTGGGCTAATCTAAAAATAGCTTTTAAGAACACGGGAGCGTTTGGGGCCAAAATCACATTCCTGGGAAAGACCCACCTATTTTTCTCATAAGGCACAGTTGATGATTTTGAACAAAACACTGCACTCACTGAGCCATACCTGTTAAAGATTAAGAGAATACAAGAAATTTACAGCAAAGAGAGAACAGCCAAGAAAACAGAAGATCTTGCCAGGCCACCTTTTTCTACGGGCATACTTCCTTGAAGCTTTTGCCACGTTGCGCGTATTCACGCAGACTCCGTAGGAGGCAAGGCCGTGGCATTTACAGCAAAGAGAAAATAGCCAAGAAAACAGAGGATTTTGTCAGGCCGCCTTTTCTACGGGCATACTTCCTTGAAGCTTTTGCCACGTCGTGCGTGTAGGTTCACGCAGACTCCGTAGGAGGCAAGGCCGAGGCAACTTTTAAAACTGGATTTCTTTACCTTTATAAAAGCTAGGCCTAATCTGGGAGCTAACTCCATTTGATAGGACGTTAAAGCTTTTTTTTTTTTTTAACCTCACAACTGATTGCTTTATGTTAAGTGAGCAGACACTTCTCTCACATGATGTCTATCCTGCGTTCTAATAGTGTATAAATGACAGAAGAACTTCACATACCTAGAAACTCAGTATGACCCTCACCCTACAATAAATATGAATTTCTGATTTAGAACAAATATGGATGTTGGGACCCATTTTGATATCCTAGTGAATGGGAGTGAAATGATGAGTAATTAAGTCAAAGATCATTTTGTAAGAAAACCAAATGGGGCACAGGATTTGGAGGACATGAAATCTTCCAAGGGCTTGTCCTAGGACAAGTTTATTGGGGAAATTATATTTGTTTCCTAGTGCTACTATAACAGATCACCACTCTCATAGAGCTTAAAATCATGCCCATCCATTTTCTCCCAGTTTTGCAGGATAGAGGTCTGGTAGGCTCAGCTTAGGACCTGAAGATGCTGAAAGCAAAGGGCGCGCAGGGCTGCGTTCCTTACTGCAGGCCCCTGCGAGAGAATGTCTACTCCCTCCAGGCTGTAGAATTGCGGTCCTCGTTTTCTTGTTGGCTTCCAGAAGTCCACATACCCTGTCTCATGACTCACAATAGGAAACAGCACATTTACAAAGGAACTTGACCTAAAGTATTCTGGACAAATAAAAATTTACATGGTTTTCACAAACTTGAGTGCTCTCATGGATTCCGGTTTAAGTAGAAGAAAATATGGAAATAAAGACTCAGGACACTGTTTCAGTTCACAGGCAAATGACAATATACTCTCTGTTATCCAATAAATCCCATTTCAATTGCGCTTCTCTGCTTACTGGCAGTTTACAATGTGGCTATTGATATGCCGGATAAAGACTTTCAGACACAAGCAAAGAAAGTTGGAGGCATGTTCAGTTTCGGTGTTAAGAATTATATGCAGAGTCTTTCAAAACTGGTATCTAATGTTCCATACGTACAGGAACACTTCTGAATTTAACTAGAATGTTTGCTTAATAGAATGTCCCATTTCCTAAATAGGGTATAAACCTATAAACTGCAGATTACTATTGGGCTCTTAGTATTCTCTCTCTCTCTCTCTCTCTCTCTCTCTCTCTCTCTGAGGGATTGAACCCAGGGGGTGTTCTGCCTCCAAGCTATACCCCCAGCCAGGTTTTGCTGAGGGTCTTGCTAAAGTGCTGAGGCTGTTCTTGAACCTGTGATCCTCCAGTCTCAGCCTCCCAAGACTGGGATTACAGATGTGCACCACCATGCCTGACTCTCTCCTTGTTTTCTTTGCAGGATCTCATTGAAAGATTTTCATGAAAAAATGGCCTTGATTTGGCCCTGTTTAGAGATTCAGACCAGTGAGATGGCAGAGTGGAGGACTTATTCTATGACAGACAACCAATACTAGCATTCCAGGGACCAGCCATTGCACGGATGGAAGGTATATCTATAAAGTACTTAACATAATGTAAAGCATGAAGGATTCTACCAAAAGTACAGAATACTACGAGTTTGGGTTTATAACCATCTAGGTTCAAATGTGTCTGGGCTCTACCACTTATTAGCTTTTATATTGTCCTTAAAGAAAAGGGGGACAGTAAAACACTATGTCCCTGAATGCCCCTTTCGGTTCCACATACCTAGCCAAGTCAAGGGAACAATGAGAGTGAATCCAGGCCAGAACGTTCAGATACATATGATCTAGGAGGACGCTGGCTTTCTCTTGTGTACGGTGGGAATTGGGGCAAGTTGGTGTTATCTGTGGAGAGCTGCCTCCTTGCATGTGTGCCAAGTTCCTTGGGGTGTTGGTGATACAGTGGGACAAAGCAAGCTGAGTTGATACTGCTTTTGCAAGCTACGTCAGACACGCTGCCTCCCTGCAGTAAATGGTGTGGATCAGAGCACTGTGGAGAGGGAAGTGCAGCCAGGTGGCCGCCCCTGGACAAAGCATGGAGAGTGACAAGGGTACTACTTTCTGCAAGGCACCAGAGGCACTGTGTGGAGCAGAGGCACACCTTTCCAGCCTGTTGCCACTGGACCTCTCCCATAAACATTTATCCAGAAGCCTGGGTCTCATATGTCACCTCCCAGTGTCTTCCTTGGTTTGCTGGCAACCAAGCCCACCACCCTAGCACAACTGTGCAGTAAATGGTAAAGCTTCATAAACCTGACTTAGTTTACCTCTCTGAGCTGTTTGCTTATTTGTAAAATGAGAATAGCACTTTAAAGGATTAATGTCAAAATTAAGTGATACTGCAGGGCAAATGATGGACATAGTAAGCTCTCGATAAGTTTTTGCCATTATTATTAATAGTACAAACCCATCCATTAGATGCTTATGTTGTAAAGACTTGTGAATAAGTACCAGAAAGAGTGATCATCTTAATGGATAGTTAAACAAAGGAGAATTCTAGTTTAAGCAGACTCAATATAAGAACATTTTAATATTAAAAACAGAAAAAAAAGCAGCGGGGCATGGTGGTGCACACCTGTAATCCCAGTACTTGGGAGGCTGAGTCAGGAGGATTGCAGGTTCAAGGACAGCCTCAGCAGGTAGTGAGATCCTCATCAACCTATCGAGACCCTGTTTCAAAAAAATAAAAATAAAATAGGGCTGGGGGTATAGCTCAGAGGTGGACTGTACAAGGGTTCAATCCCCAGCACCACACACACAAAGAAAAATACCACAAAAAATGAAAAAACAAAAACAAACAAACAAAACCCAGGAAAAAAGCTATGCTGGAGTTGTCTTTTTTTTTTTTTTGGTATGTGCGTGTGGGGGGAGTGGGTACTATGGATTGAACCCAGGGGCATTCTACTTCCAAGCTATACCCCCGGCCCTTTTTATTTTGAAACAGGGTCTTAGTAAGTTGTGGAGGGCCTCGTTAAGTCCCTGAGGCTGGCCTTGAACCTGATCTTCCTGTCTCAACCTCTCAAGTATTGAGATCACAGGTGTGTACTGCTGTGCCCAGCTGTGGTGGGGTTGTCTTTTTATTATTATTATTAGTATTATTGTTATTTTTTGTGGTACTGGGGATTGAACCCAGGGGCATTCTATCTCCGAGCTACACCCCCAGCCCTATTTTTTATCCTTTATTTTGAAACCGGGTCTCACTAAGTTGCAGAGGGCCTCACTAAGTAGCTGAGGCTGGCCGCGAACCCCGATCCTCCGGTCTCAGCCTCTCAAGTACTGGGATTACAAGCGTGCGCTACCACACCGGGTGGTGGGGTTGTCTTGACCCTTAGGGTATGGGTGCAGTTGCCAAGAATGAAAGGAGAGTATATCCACATGGGTTTTGACTTGTATGACTGGACTGGGACCAATAAAGTGTATTTTGAGAAACTACTGAATCCTGCTATGTGGTTTACTATACTGTCCACTTCAAACCTTGCCGTAGCCTTGGGAAGTAGATACTTTTATAATCCATCTCCAGTTTACAAATGAGAAAACTGAGTGAATAGTTTTTTGTTGTTGCAGTCACATGGCTAGTAAGTGTCATAGTGAACATTCAAATGACAGTCTCCACCTACATTGTGAGCACAGGATGAGCAAGGCATACCGCCTCTGACATCATCGGCACCCGCCAGCACGCCCTCGGAGACATCCCTGCAGGTGCTAAGGATGCTGGGAAGAGATGTCCCACAGGGACAGGCTGGCCATTCCAGCCTAAGGATAAGTTTATCTGGGAGCAGGCTTATTCAGGCCCCGAACCACTTATTGTAAAAGCACCTCTCTTATTTAGTTAAGCAGGGTAGTCAGGTCAGTTTAAGATACATAATTGTAATACTAGGCATCAAATACTGGCTTATTCTGTGTGAGGCAGTATGATCAATCTCCACAATGACCCACAAAGTAGGTGTTATTATTTCCTATTATAGATGAAAAAAACAGGCTCAGAGAGGTCAAGTAACTTGCCCAAGGCACAGAGCGAGTTGCAAGAAGAGGCACAGGATGTATCTCTGAAATGTTAGTATAAGACAAAGGGAATCGGGAGGTCATCAAAGTGCTATTTAGGAAGCTGCAGTTGCTGGCAAGTGAGCAGCTCTTCACACCTTGTGAATTCAGCCTTGCGGACTTGGGAAACTAAAGTATTTTTTTCTAGGAGGTTTTGGAGACAGAGGACTTATGAAAATCACAGTCACAAAGGAGCTGAATAATAGTGAAAACCAGTCACAAAGGTCCTTGCTCCATTGGAAGAATTCAGTAACAGTTGCATAACAAAATGCTTATAATAAAAATAGGCTCATATTTATAGACTTTTCTCGCACATTTGATGAAACATTCAAAACATTTTTTTTCAAAAAGGCATGGGAGAGAAACACCTAGAAAGAAAAGAAAAACATGACATTTTTGGGTTAGATTGCAATTTGTCACCATAGATATATATTTTTTAAAAGCCCTTTAAAACTTGCCAATTGACAGAAGAAATTATGATGAAAAATAAGAGCGAGGTTCAAAAGGACAGAATGCAAAAGCTGCTAACCAAAACTATTCAATTTGCCTCCCACACATTCTCTGGGTAGTTCAATCGACAGCATTTTAACTTTTTTTTTAAAAAAACTGCTTTTTACAACTCCACAAGACAGACTATATTCATGCTAATTTTAATTATTATAGAAACTATGTTCATGAGGAAGGCTGAAGCTGACTTAAAGAGCAAACACCTCCAAAGATGAAGACCGATAACCGAAGCACATTGATTATTGATCAGCCTCTGAGCTCTGGCTCCCTTCTGACGTAGCCCCAGGTGGAAACGGCGGGTGCGTTTGGATTTAGCTGTTCTGGAAGGCAGCACTTGGTGGCCCTGGAGAGCTCTTAGCTTGTGGGGGCGGCAGGACTCCTGTCCTATGAATTGTGACAGGGAGAGCAGCCTCTGGAGCTTCCATATTTGCTCTTCTTGCTCCTCTTCATTTACTATAATGTCCTCTAGTTTTTCTAAAACCATGTGCTTAAGCCGGGCATGGTGGCACACACTTGTAATCCCAGTAGTTGGGAGGCTGAGACCTGAGGATCCAAGTTCGCGGCCAGCCTCAGCTAATTAGTGAGGCCCTCCGCAACTTAGTGAGACCCTGTTTCAAAATAAAGAAGAAAACATAGGGCTGGGGGTATAGCCTGAAGGTAGAATGCCCCTGGGTTCAATCCCTGGTACTGCAATAAAATAAAATAAAACAAAATAAAATAAAACCAAACAAAATAAAATAAAACCATGTGCTTTATGTTTGCCAGAGCGAATTAAAAAAAAAAAAGAATTCCAAATGCTCCAGTATCTGAAGTTAGAGCATTTCAGATTTTGGATTTCGGTTAGGAGACATTGACCGCATGAATATTGAAATAAATGTGAATTCGGTGGTTACAACAAAGAAATTGTGTGGTCAGTTGTAAGATCACCATTTGTGACTGAGAAGAAAAGTGTTTATCAGTTTCAGCCACCTTATACTTACAGACAGGGTCATGTAACATAAAATTCAGTGACGCTTGAAAGGGACAATGCTGAAGTACTGTAACCATGGAAAACAGGTGAATTATACAAAATTTTTATTTATATTAAAGTATTTTTAGCAATTTAATGCCAGGTTAATGTGCCAATTTTGTCAAGTTACTAGTGATATTGAAAATTGAGATTTGTTGGGAATATGAATGTTCGACCTTAAGTGACTAGGATTTGCTATGTTTACTGTAGTACACTTTCAGGCAAGTGTGCTATAGAGTCAGTTACTTTTGCATAAAAGCTATATCTTAGTAATATTTTATTTAAATCTCATTACAGTGATCTTGGTGAGTTTAGATATTTAATAAGTGGGTGGTAAACTGAGATTTGGAATACTTTTATCAGTAAAATTTTGACTTCATGTAATTTTAAATTTTTTCCCTAAAACATTTTTCCACCTTACATTACTTTTCTGCGGGGTCAATACATTGAATTTTTTTCTGTAAGTGCTTATATTCTTGCCTATATTTTTCAATAATTAGGGACTTCTGCATTAATTCCTCACATTTATTACAAGAAGCATCCTTTGTAAACTGGTATTCCATTAGAGAAATAAATTAGTTATTGATGAATAGAACCTTCATAACTAGAATGCTGTAGAAACACATCATAAATTTTTTCTCCTTAGCACATTTAAAAAGCATTAAAATAAATGACAAAGAACTTACTAAATGTTTATGACTTTAGTTTATGCATGTGGGCTAATGGGAGGAAAGGCTAATCCATCAGTTGCTCTTTTTGCATTTAATTAGCCTGGATCACTTTCTACTATCCTGGAAATAACTGATCTCTGTTCTCTTTTCCCTAGGACAAAATTAAATTAACAATACCGGGAAATAGTTACCTTAAATTCAGGGTTGATGCAAATGGAGAGAAAAATAAGCTTATTGCAGAAAGCAAATAAGCTGCTCCTGTCTCCAGCGACCGATTTCTGTCTAGGATCATCTTTCCTTCCTTGGGTCATGGCTGCCATGTTTTATTTGTGACTTTGCATGGATGGTGTCCCACGGGACAACACCGTCACAGAGAGAGGTGTTTTTTTATTTATTTATTTATTTATTTTTTGCAGTACCGGGGATTGAACCCAGGGGCATTCTACCTCTGAGCTCCACCCCCAGCCCTATTTTTTTTTATTCTTTATTTGGAAACAGGGTCTTACTAAGTTGCGGAGGGCCTCGCTAAGTAGCTGAGGCTGGCAGCGAACCCGGATACTCCTGTCTCAGCCTCCCAAGTACTGGGATTACAAACATGCGCCATCAAGCCCGGCTCAGAGAGAGGTGTTTACTTTTTTGTTTATAGAGAATAACTTTGTAACCTTATTTACAAATTATGCAGCACTTACATTTTTAAAATGCTTCCCACTCATTATTAGTTGTTTCTTTTTCAAAATTGACAACCAAAATGTTGTGCTTGATTATAGATTATGTAGAAGAACAGTGGCATTTAACAGAAGAAACCCCATGATGGTGGTGTTTGCTAGGTAACAGAGGCTCATTAGCTGTGATGTCAATGATAAAAAGTGACTTCCATCTTGGGTAATGAAGGAGCCCTCTGATGATCTTTTAAAGCTCAGGTTTGCTTTCGAGCATTCTGCCTCAGAAGAGTCCTGGGCGCTGACTGGAAGCCATTAGATATTGTAGGCACTTGAGTTCTACTGTCAGGTTAGAAACTAGCTAATTGTGTCAATTTAAGAAGATAAATTAAGTGGGACATGGTGGTGCACACCTGTAATCCTAGTACTTGGGAGGCTGAGACAGGAGGATTGCAGGTTCAAGGGCAGCTTCAGCACATAGCGAGACCCTGTTTCAAAACAAAATAAAACAGGGCTGGGGGTGTAGTTCAGCAGTAGAATGGTCCTGAGTTCAATCTCCAGTAACACACACACACACAGACACACACACACAGACACACACTTCTCTTGGATTCATTTTTCTCACCTGCAGTTCTTTTGAGATTAGTGGCTTTCAAACCGTAAAGATACAGGAGTTTTTATGTCTTTCTTGGCGCCCCTGGAGTCCCTAGGCGAGGGGCCAGAACAAGAGCAAGGAAGAGAGGAGGCCCCAAAGAAATGGCTCTTCAAGACTTCCTGGAGCCAGGTGTGGAGGCACATGCTTGTAATCTAGTACTTGGGAGGCTGAAACAGGAGAATCACAGGTTCGAGGACAGCCTCCGCACGTAGTGAGACTCTTAGCAGTGTAGTGAGACTGTGTTTCAAAATAAAAATAAAATAGGGCTGGAGTGTACCTCAGAGGTAGGATGCCCCTGGATTGATTCAGTCCCCAGTAAAATCACACAAACACACACACATGCACACACACACACACACACACACACACACACACACACACAAACAACCTCCCAGAGGGTAAGAAAGTATGCCCTTATTTGTTTTATTTATTAAGTTTTATTGGGGGGGGGAGGGGAAGGGTTCTCTTCTTAGGGGGAAAACGAGGTTGGCAAAACTGTATCCACCACAATATCTAGGTTTCCTTTCAGTCTTTTAATTTTATACTTTGGCGCAACAGAAAACAACTTGCAACATGAATAAAAAATGAGTGTAATTTAAAAAACAAATGCCTTTGGAGAAGCAGAGTAATTTTTGTCCATTTGTGTTTTGAAGTTTTATATATGACTGTGATCAATGGTATATATTGTGGATGGGGGTATGGCAATTTAATAGTTAAGTTGATATTCTCTTGGCTAATTGCTATATATATTTATCTCTGTGAATCTAATGAAGCCAAACAGGCTACACTTGAAGTGACTCATACTGAATTTGGTGCATATAAACAGTTTTCTCAGTTATAATATCCCTATCTTGAATCGTTTTCATTATCTAATTTCATTGGGAACCTTTGGTTTGGTGACCACGATTTCCAATCCACACTGCTTTCTTAGTCTGTCCTTTTTAAATTTTAAATTTCTTTGGAGATATTTGCAGACAAAAACATTTTCCAAAACACAACCTGGAAGTTTACAGAAATAGTGTAGGTGGAGGAAAAAAGAAAAAAAAAAGAAAATTTACAATATATACAAAGCTGCTTGGCCCTTTATTCGGTGTGTGCTTAAAGATTATCAGAGATTGGAGCAGCTTTGCAGAAACCACTGGGAGACTCACTTCTCTGGTTGGAAAAACTGTGATGCTGTGACCTAGATACAGAGCAGAGAGATGCTGAAGGAAGGGGCGGGGGAAAAGGAGTCCTATTTCCTTTCCCTGTGGTTTCACATCCTTGCATCTACCACTTGCCTGTTCACACTGCAGGGTCCGTAGGGTCCCGAGTCTACTTGAAAACATTTGCCTTGATTTCTATGGGAGGTGCTTTTGTTATTGTGCTGCTCCCGGGCTCTCCCTCTCTTCTAATAAACCATGTCCTTTTAAACCTATTAATATTTTGCCTCAAGGTATCTTCCCCTAGGTAGGGGAAAGACACCAGGGTCAGTATTATCTGTCCTTGAGCTTAGAAGGGCCTCTGCAGCCAGTAGTCGAAAAATGTCAGGGCTGCTAAACAGGGACAATACATCTTCAGGCCACCCACTACTGCAGTCTCCCTCAACATGGAAAAGGTCAGGCTCAAACTGGAAATAAATCCCTGTCACACAGTGGCGTGTCTCTTCAGGTTGGATAGTAAATCTTCATGGAGATAAGCAGCCACATGTATCATAATTCTACTCCTGTGTTTCTGGGTTTCATTAGTTTTTACACAGCTGATCCTCCCTATAGCTCAGGCATTAACATTCCCATGTTGTGTAAAGATGTTCCTGAACATACAGCTTGGATGGAGTGGGGTGGGAGTGGGGGTCCAGGGGCTTCTGGATTTTGTTTATGGAGCATAAGCTCAAAAACTCTTGAAGAGAAGACAATTTTGGTTTACTGCCTGTCTGTATTTAATGTAACATAGGGCATTTTTGATGGGGGTACAATTCCTTGGAAATTTTTGTGATGAACTTTTTATTTATTTATTTTTATTTATTTATTTTTTGTGGTACTGGAGATTGAACCCAGGGGCATTCTATCTCTGAGCTATACCCCCAGCCCTATTTTTTATTCTTTATTTTGAAACAGGGTCTCACTAAGTTGTGGAGAGCTTCATTAAGTAGATGAGGCTGGCCATGAACCTGTGATCCTCCTGTCTCAGCCTCCCAAGTACTGGGATTACAAGCATGCTCCACCACACCCGACTGTGACAAACCTTTTAGAATACTGTAAGTGGAAAAATCTCCAACATGTCACAACACATTATATTTAATTTCCTTTATCTCAACAGTCCACAGGTTAGTAGTTGGAGCTGAACACTTGCATTCTCCACTCTGATTCTTCAGCCCGTTGATCAGCATTTATGAAGATGTCATGCTGAAAAGATACAAAAATGAAGTAAGTTTGTTGCCTCAAAGAACTCACAGAGTAGCCAGAGGGAGAAAGAGACACAAAGAAATAATTAAAATATAAATCCCAAGTGCTATGACCACGTTTTCCCCAAAGGCCCATAGGAACCAACATAGGGGAGGGAGCCACTGACTTCCTGGGGAAATGGGGAAGCCTCCACTAAGGCAGTATCACCTGAGCAGATTCCTGGAGAATGGATCATTGAATTCTAAGTACAAGAAGGAAGGGGAATCCATTAGGGATAGGGGAAAGGTTGTGTGCAAAGACCTAAAGATGTGACTGAACACAGCATACATGAGTAAGTGTGAGGACTTCAATGTGACTTGACCTCAAGGTATAAATTGGGAAGTGGTAGGAGATGTAACTTGAAATATGGGACACTATTCTGGAGATCTGGGTGAGCGCTAGTGCTTCACTAGAGTCTTCTTCCCCTGAGAAAACTGTGTATTTGGCTCCTGTAGGATAACATGTTCTGTAAATGTCTGTAAGGTTCATTTGCTGTATAGTGTGGTTCAATTTGTATGATTCTTTGTTGATTATCTGTTTGGATGATCTGGCTGTTGAGGAAGGTGGGGTATTATTGTATTATACTCCCTCTCCCTTTATGTTTAATATTTGCTGCATGTATCTGGGTGGTCTTGTGTTGGGTGCATATATGTTTACAATTACTGTATCTTCTTGTTGCATTGACCCTTTTGATAATATATAATGACCTTCTTTATCTCTTTTTATAGTTTTTTATTTAAAGTGTGTGCTTTATCTGAGTATAGCTATTTCTGCTTATTTTTGATTTTCATTTGCATGATATATCTTTTTCTGAACTTTCACTTTTAGTTTGTGTATATATACCAGTGAAGAGAGTTTCTCATAGGCAGCATATAGTTGGTGTTGGTTTTCCTTTTTAGTTCATTTAGCCAGTTTGTTTTCTGATTGGTGAATTTAATCCATTTACATTCAAGTTTATTATTCAAAATATGATGTTCTTCCTGTCATTTTGCTAACTGAATTCTTCTTGCTTTGTATATTTTTTTTGTTCTAAAGTCTTCTTGCTTTGAGCTCTGATTATGAGGTATTCCTCAAATGGAAGTGTATTTTAGAAAAAGCCCTTGTCTTTGACCTTCTGCCTTCCTTTCATTTGATAGAAATTAAGAATGACAGTTTCAGAATATAGGCCCAGACCCTTTGGATGACCCAAAAGCTACTGGAAGAAAGTCATTAGGGACACTATTCATAGTTATCTTTGTTTCATATTTTGGCAACAATTATTCTGTGTTTTTGTAAAGCAAGTGATTTTTGAAAACTAGCCTGAACATTTTTAATTTTATTTCTCATCACTAGGCATTTGTTTTATAACTCCCATAAATGGATGAGAAGAGGAGAAGGTCACTAGGGAGTAAACTCTAAGATATGTTGACAGAATGTTGCCTTCCCAGAATTTGGGAAGCAAGAAATATCATTCCTAATTCCTGGCTTATACAGTGAAACATGAGTTCTAGTCAATTAGATCCAGCCATATGAGTAGATATTAGAATGTTTGCAGTGTCTCTTGAGAATTCCTAAAATTATTATAGAAAGGACACACAAACACACAACAATGGTGGTTTTTTCTTCCCCAAACCAAACCAAAATAAAACACCTTGAATTGGTAAAAATGGCCTACATATGCTTATGGAAGAACAGATGTAGTTTGGGGTGTGCTGTAGTTTGGATCTGGAATGTTCTAAAGGCCCATGTGTTGAAGGCGTGGTCTGAAGCTATTGGAAGGTGATGGAAACTTTAGGAGGTGCATGGAACCTAGTAGAAAGAAGTTTGGTCATCAGGGGCATGCTTTTGAGGTATATTGGGATCCTGGCTCTTCCTTTCTTTCTCTCTCTTTGCTTCCTGGCTGCCACGAAGAAAACAGGGCTCCTCTACCACATACTTCTGTGATGATGTACTGTGCTGCCACAGGCTCAAAGCAACAGGTCCAAACCACCGTGGACTGAAACCTCTGAAACTGTGAGCCAATAAACCTTTCCTCCTTAAAAGTTGACTTATCACAGCTATTTTGTCACAGTGATGGGAGGCTGACTAACGCAGGAAGGGAAGGAGTTGGGAAGAGAGAAAGAAAAATCCCATTCCTTGCTGGAATTGGGGAAGGAAGAAAATAGATTTGAAGGAAGCAGATGCTATGAAGAGTGGGAGTATGAGGAAAAGCTCATCGAGACAACTGCTTTGGGTCATGCAATGTAATGTCTATTAAGTGCATCTTTGAAAAATTTTGATACATTTATACATTCCTTTTCAATATTTAAATTTTTCTTTGATGTCACTTGGAGTAGATTTAAGTGCACCATAATTCTGAAACATGAGGTGGTCTGGATTTTCTGCATTGCTCAGCTTGTTTTCTTTTTACCTATTCCATCACCATGCATGCTTCTGGAAGACAGGACATGGAAAAATATGTAGTCCATAGTGGATACTCATAAAGATTTGGGTAATGTACCTGCACATACAATAATCAATGAAAGAGGATAATGAAGTTGTTTTGGAATATGCCCAGCAACCACGATTTGAGTAATGCCAGAAAGAAAAAATATAAAAGGATTTTTCTGTGAGAAACTAGTAATCTACATCAGATTCCAAACTACACTCTAGGTGAGCAAATGGTAAGGTGAGAGGGAGATGTAGACAGCCAAAATGTTTAAGCATCATATTGAAGAATTTCAAATGACCTATAAAACCTATAAAAATATATTTTTTTTGCGGTACCGGGGATTGAACCCAGGGGCGTTCTACCTCCGAGCTACACCCCGGGCCCTATTTTTTATACTTTATTTTGAAACCGGGTCTCACGAAGTTGCGGAGGGCCTCACTAAGTAGCTGAGGCTGGCTGTGAACCTGGATCCTCCTGTCTCAGCCTCCCAAGTACTGAGATTACAAGTGTGCGCCACCACGCCCAGCTTATAAAAAGATTTTGAACAGCACCAAAAGGACAGTAGATATTCTAATCCATTTTCAAAACTGAATTGGATGTTTTGGAACAAAGCAATGACTTGTAGAGAGCAGTCTAAAAAGTCATGATCAATTGACTAATGGCATCTTCAGGAGCAATAAAAAATTAGGCTTTCAGGTGTGGTGGTTCATGCTTGTAATCCTAGTACTTGGTAGGCTGAGACTGGAGGATCCGGGTTCACGGCCAGCCTCAGCTACTTAGTGAGACCCTGTTTCAAAATAAAAAATAAAATAAATAGGGCTAGAGGTGTTTCAACCCCCAGAACCAAAAAAAAAAAAAAATCAGGCTTTATGAAGACTCAACACACTGATTTGAAGCAGCCGGGCATGGTGGTGCATGCTTGTAATCCCAGTTCTTGGGAAGCTGAGACAGGAGGATCACAGGTTTAAGGACAGCCTCAGCAACTTAGTGAGATCCTCCTCAACTTAGTGAGACCCTGTTTCAAAATAAAAAGAATAAAATAGGGCTGGGGGTGTAGCTCAGAGGTAGAATGCGCTTGGGTTCCATCCCCAGTACCATACACACACACACACACACACACACACACACACGAAGCAATTTTGTTATAAGCTGGTGTCAAAATTTTATTTCACACTTGCTGTAAATAAAGAGATTTTGCACACTGATTTAAAGATTTACTTTTGGAAAAGATGTCTTAAAGGAAAAGAGAATGGTTAGATATGGTTGGATAGTCTTTGATTGATATTACAAAAAGCTAGTCTGCTTAAATACCATTAGAGTCCTTGCAAACAGGCAGCTGAATGAGGGCATAGGTAGTAAGTTCCCAGAAGGGATTTTAATTTAATTAAAGTTTATCAGAAAATTGCTTAGTCATTTCTACTCAGGAATGGCAGTTTTTCCCAGAAGAAGGTTGTAAATAATAGTATGAAATGATTTCGTCCCAGACGATGTTTGGGACACTTTTTTAACATTAATAAAGAAAATATTCCTATAATTGTATTTATAGATAAATAGTGTGCATAGGTCCTTAAGTACTAAGGAAGCTTGTATGTCTGTGAACTATTACAGTTGGAACAAGAGCGGCTTCAATCATCACTGAAAACCATGGACCTTCTTGACTCAATACTATGTCATTATCAAGTGTAAGTACATCAGGTAGAACACTTACTGGAAGTTATATTTTAAGCTAGTTTAAAAATGTGTGCATGTATGTTTGTATCACTTTGAATCTCACTATGATGTATAATTACAATGCACCAATAAA
The DNA here is from genome assembly GCA_004027185.1 of Glis glis. Classification (NCBI taxonomy): domain Eukaryota; kingdom Metazoa; phylum Chordata; class Mammalia; order Rodentia; family Gliridae; genus Glis; species Glis glis. The sequence continues at coordinate 18,396 of PVJS01008116.1, read as the reverse complement.
AACATAACAAATGCAGTTCAAGAATAATTTTAAGCAGCTACATGATAAATCAGAATAACAGCCTCATGTAGATGGTAAGGTTCTCAGAAGTTATAAATTATTTCCAAAGAATAAACCTTTTCAAGAGAAAAAAAACCCCAAAATTATGATAAGGGAGAGGTGTGGCTTATGGATCTCAAGGGCTGGAATGCAGCAGGTCCTTGGGGAGGTTGCAAGAGGTGAAAGAGGGGCCCAGGAAGGGCTCTCTGGTTTCTTGCTCAGCTTCTGCTACATCCTTTCCTGGAGAAGAACTTTTCCTGCTTCCAGTCCAGTGGAAAATGGCAGCCACGAGCTTCCAAGTTTACAAGGTCTAGCCACACTGAGGAACTCATTCTCTTGCTTGTTCCCAATTTCAGATTTCTGGGAGCCTGGGTTTCTGGTTTGCTCAGCTTAGATCATTCCAAGTCCAGCAAACTGAGGCCGAAGAGTTGGTTTGTATCATAGGAAAAGCTCTGCTGGGTGCTCTTCCTATAGACTGGGGAATTTTTAGAGAAGGAAGCATTGTTATAAGGTGGGCTGGAGTAAAAGAAAATTTTTACACAAATTGAAATTAGCAGAGTGTGTTAGCGTTTGTCACTGTGACCAAAATACCTGACATAAACAACTTACAGGACTAAAGGTTTATTTTTGTTCACAGTTTCAGTCTGTGGTCTGATGGCTCCATTGCTTTGGGCCTGAGGAAAGGAAGAAATATTTTTTTAACATGCTTTTATTGGTGCATTGGAGTCTCACATCACAATGAATATCTATTTGATGTTAACATATATGTACAGAGCTCTTTGTGTCCCTCCCCGCCTCCCTCCACCCATATGAAGTGCCGAGAATGATGTTGGTTTATTCTCACATGTACCTATTGTTTATGATGGTAATTCCACTGATTCACTTCTTTCTTGCTCTTCCTCTTCCCTTGTACCACTTCCCTTGCCCCACTGAGGGTTCTCCATTATCAACCGGAGTCCCTTGTGTGTCCCCACTACTCCCTAGGTTGCACATATTAATGACAACATATGTCCCTTCTTTTTTCGTGATTGACTGATCTTGCTTAATATAATGTTCTCCAGACCCTTCTACTTTCTTGCACATGATGTTATTTTGTTCTTCTTTATAGATGCAAATCAAAACTACTCTAAGATTTCATCTGACCCCAATTAGAATGGCAATCATTAAGAAGTCAAACAACAACAAATGTTCATGAGGATGTGGGGAAATCGGGACTCTTCTACACTGTTAGTAGGATTGTAAATTAGTTCAACCACTATGGAGATCAGTGTGGAGATTCCTCAGAAAACTGGGAATGGACCCACCATATGATCTGGCTATACCACTACTGGGTATCATATCAAAGGGATGGAAACCAGAAAACTACAGTAATATATGCATACCCATGTTCACAGCAGCACAATTCACAGTAGCCAAATTATGGAACCAACCTAGGTGTCCATCAACAGATGAGTGGATTACAAAATTGCGGGAAATACACACTATGGAATTCTACTCAGCAATAAGGAAGAAATCTTATGGTGGAACGGTGTAGCAGAGGAAAGCTGCTCATCTCATGGTGGCCAGGAAGCAGAGAGAGAGGAAGGGTCCAGAACAAGATAGAGTTCCCAAAGTCACACCTACAAGGACCGATTCCCTTCCATAAGCCCCGCCTCCTACAGCTCCTGCCACCTCCCCGTAGTCCATTCAACTAGGCATCCATGAGTGGATTAACCCTTTGATGAGGTCAGAGCCCTCATGATTCAATGACTTGTTGCACTGGGGGCCAAACCTTCGGCACATGAGCCTTTGGGGGACATTCCAGACCCAAGCTACACTGCAGAGTTTATTCAAGCAAAGAAATGATTGATGAACCATGCAGTAGTCTAGACTGACAGCAGTCCAGAATTCTCTGGCTTGCAATGTGTGCAGGCTATATTTAGGCTGTATTTAAACCAGAGAATAGGAAATTATACACTGAAATGACCTGATTGGCTATAGTTGGCATTTGCCTCGTATGTTCATGCTTTACCAGCTTTCAGCCTCTGGTTAGCTGGAGTCTCAGGTACTATGATTGGCTGGGACTTGGCTACTTGTTACAGGAGTATAGTTCCAAGTAGAGTTTCAGTCTGTTTACACATCAAATTAGGTTACAGTTCACTAGGTACAGAGAAATCTTTACACCAAACCCAATGTATGTGTAGAGGTTGCTTTAAGCCAAACGTAATTCAGTTTAACAGATGATAACACCAAAGTTTATGACATTAGGCTTAATCAAAAACAGGGTTTATTATTTAAAAGTTCAATAAAGCGGGAGAGAAACCAGTCACTATTTAGAGAACAAAAAGTTTCATCTCAGCTCTGGAAGTATCAGAGAGTCTCATCCTTTACAGTAGTACCTCCTACACCTGGCCATTCACCAGGAACAGATTTAGTGCATTTAAAAATAGACTTCCTGGCTCTTTCTCATGTGATTTTGATTCATTAAGTTTGGAATATGCATTTAAATTTTTTCTTTTTTGACTCTGATTATCAAGTTGATGTGGGGACCAGTGATCTATCCACCATATTCTCTGGCCTCTAGGTAGCAAAGAAATATGATTTCAGGGGTTTTCATTCATAATAGGAATCATTCCTTCTGTTTATTTTTTGGCCTAGGAATCAGAAGCATTGTCTTTAAAACCAAATAAAAATGTCCTCTACAACTGAAATATATAAGGCACACTTTGCCTAGTATTTATTCTATACTGATTCTTTCCTAGCTTCTATGCAAATCTTTCTAGACCTTTACACATTTACAACTCTGGAGCTACAATTAGAGCCCCATCATATATATGTATTATTCAAATTCAGGTAAATAGAGTTTTTCCTTCAGAATGTGCTAGAAATTTTTCCAGACTACTGTCCAATTTCTTCTTCAAGGAAGGGAACCCTCCCAACAGTAACTTCAGTATTTGTGCCTAGATCCAACCTGGGTTTTATCCAGGGGATATGCTGGACTAATCTTGGATGTTCTCTAGAGAAGCTAAGAGAAAATGTTTGTGGGGTAAACATAATTCCCAAGAACCAAGGTTTAGTATTAGAGAAGCAACAGTTTCAGGCTTTGGACAGAGGGACAAAGTTAGAGACTGTCACTGAGAAGAGAGGTGGAGAGTCAGAGTCATTAGAACAGGCTGGGAAATAGAAGCATGAAGCCCATCCAGGCAGGGTGGTCCAGCACTGGGCAGGGGACAAAGCAGCCCTCTTGTGTGCCCTCTCACTGAGCCGACATGAGGCAGTGGCAGGTTGGCCTGCTTAAAGATGAGGGCTTGAAACTGGACAGGTGCCAGTGTTAGACAAGATAAAACTTACCATTTGGTTGTTCACTTTACACACATACTCGCATGATTTCCTAGATCCAAATCCCTTTTCTCTTCTCTGACTCACATACTCTATTATAATTCCCTTTAGACTTTTCCAGTTTGTTCTTTCAGTATCTTCATGCTGGCACATTAATCAGCCCTGCTCTGCTCTATGCAATGATCTATGAGTCTTCAGCGAAAAGGCTCAGTAATACTAATTTACTTGACTATTAAATGTTTTCTTTCTTTTCCAGGAAGTACAGAGGTACAAATAAGCAGTGAGTGTACAAATAAGAGGAGAGAGAACATGGGCTGCAATACACACCTTTTCCAACAGCCTTTCTTTGGAGTCCTCCAGTGAATTTTGAGCACATGACTTTATGGTTAGTGAGTGCCAAGTCGGAATAGGCTTTGGAGGAAAATAACATGCATGTATGTCACTATCATTATTACTACATTATCATGTGAGACTATAAGACTATAATGCATCAATAAAAGTACAAAAAATAAAATTAAAAGATTGAAAAAGTGGGACCTGTGTCTTTGGGTTAAGAGGACTAGAAATGGTTGACTTAAAAGTAGAGAAACCTGAGGGGTGAGGTTGTATTGAGGCATAATCTGAGGAAATATAGTGTTGGGGTGGTCTTTGCAAAGACCCTTGCAAAGACGCTTTCTGGAGCACCAATATTTTAAAATATTGGTGGGAGGGGGAGGAGATTATTTCATGTGAATCAGTTATAGCAACATCATGGAGCACAGTGCAAAATTCTTATGTGTTGCTGATATAAAACAAAAGATTAAAAGAGAAGACAACCTTTTGCATGAGCTACAAGAGTTTAGCTTTTTGAGTTCTGGGCATATATGTTTAATTTCTTTAGCCACTAAGATTTATTAGAGCTTTTAGTTATAATAGGGAGGATAGTGATCAACTTCATATCAGCCTAATAGAACTAGAATTATAGGTCACATAGAGGATTTTAACTTAAATACAAAGAAGTGTAATGGGGGTCCATTTCACGCTGAGTATAAGCCTTGCTGCTTGATGCAGGTGGCTTAGTTTAAAACTAACATATTTTTCTTCTTTCGTCCTTCTCCCACTCCCTGACTTTGAGAAAGCAAGATTAGCGTTCTTCCTGTCCTAAGCAGGGTTATTCTGTCTTTCAACTCACTGACCACAAGAACGAAAGAATCCAGACTTGGGAACTGGTGTCAATGGGGCTGGGAAAGGGTATCTCAAGGTCCCCATGTGGACATGAATTATGTCTGCTGACTGGCCACACCTGGAGCCTCGTCCCTGCATTTCCCCTTTGAAAAGGCTATTATTACAGCCAGGGGTGGTGGTGCATGCCTGTAATCCCAGTACTTGTGAGGCAGAGACAGGAGGATTGTAGGTTTGAGGCCAGCCTCAGCAATTTAGGAAGACCCTCAGTAACTTAGCGAGACCCTGTTTCAAAATGAAAAATAAAATAGAGGCTTGGGGTGTAGCTCAGAGGTAGAATGCCCAGGGGTTCAATCCCCAGTATGCCCCTCCCCCAACACACAAATAAAATTATATTAAAAAAAGGCTTTTTTTACGCATTATGGGGGAGAAGAAGAGTTTGGGGGATGCTCTCCAAGTTTGCTAGCAAGTGAATAAAATGTCTTTTTCTTTTTTTCTCAAAACATTGTCTTTGTTATTTAGGTCAGCACTGGGGACAAGGACCAAGCTTTCAATATCAGAAGGACTTTTACTGAAAGTTTTATAAACAAATCGGATTATCAAAATGGATTTAGAAAAATTTAGGAGTATATCCCTTACTTTGGAGAAAAAAGTAACATGGAGAGCAACTGAGAAGTTGTCCTCAAAACCCCTAGGTAGGCTTCTCTCTGAGACAAAGTCATGGATGGGTGGTGGGTGGGTATACGCTTTTTTTTTTTTTTTTTTTTTTTGGTT
>PVJS01008115.1:0-54119 GCA_004027185.1 Glis glis | reverse complement strand
TCCCTGAAGAGAGGCTCACAAGCTCATATGGACACACACACACACACACACACACACACACACACACACACAGTGCTACATTCACACCAGCACACACACATCTCACACATGCCAACACACACATTAACCCTCACTCTCACGCACACACACTCACACACATTCACAGACACTCTGACACACACTGACACATCCACACTGACACAGTCATGTGCACACCCCCTCATGCATGACCCCTGAACACACGAGTGCACACTTGTGCACCTTGCGGGTGAGAGGTCTTTCAGCCTCTGTGCAGCCCCTGCTCTCCAGAGCTGCCGTGGCCGAGGAGTCAACGCTGCAGCTCCCGGAGGTGCCCGTGACCAGGGCCCTTCTCAACTCTGACCGCCTTCTCTCCAGCCTGAGCGCCAGGCACGGTGCCCGGAGCTGCACTGCCAGCTGGAAAGCTGCCAGACAGCAAGGAGGGGGCAGCGAGCAAGGGGCAGGTGCCTCGCTGCACACAGGTGGGGGTGCCACATCTCATCCTGAGCTTCAAGCCTGCATGGCACCATAACGCTCAGGCCTCGGCACACTCCCGGGTGCTGGGGTGTCACCACCCAGTGGCAGGTTTGGGGACGCCAGATGGGCTGGGAGAATTGAATGTGCTGAAACCTCTCCAGGTCAGCCGCACAAAGGCCACAGGTTCAGCCAGGCCTCAAGCTGAACAGGGCCTCAAGCCGAGGCTGCCTGGGAGCCTGGCCCAGCACACAGGGGCTCCAGAGGAGGCTGCCCTGGCCCCAGCTCCATCCACACACGTCCTCCCTCCTCTCGCTACTCAGCATGGCCCTGAGCTGCTCCATTATGGGTCTGTTTATTATTATATTTAAAAGTTCATCTTTCCAACAAGTCCGCCTCCCTGGAAGGAGTCATTAGTTAAACTCTTGAGATGTGTTTATTTTGGGCCCACACTCAGGTGTCTGTGTCCAGCGATGCCAGGCCTTTTAAGCAGCGCTTGCTCACAGACATACCTCGGGGAAGGGGCTTGTCAGTCCCTGGCCCGGCGGAGGCGGTCAGCAGGGCTGGCCAGCAGCCAGGCCTGTTGGTAGAGGTCAGTGTCCACGGTGGACAGGATCCAGGGATGAGGGAGGATATGTTTAGACCAAACCACTGTGGAGCTGGCAGTCCAGAAAAATATCCTGAAAACGGCAAGATAGAAAGAGCTGGGCTGCTGCTCGGTGCTTAGCGCTTGCCTAGCATTCACGAGGCCCTGGGTTCCGTCCCTGGCTCTGCAAAACCCAAAAAATCCCCCAAACAAGGTACAAGTTTATTGCTCTCTCACAAAGCACAGTGTGGAAGCAGGCAGCCTCGGCCTGTAGGGTGTTCAGGGACACCGAGCCTGGGTCGTGCATCCTGCTGCACCCTCTCCTGGATCATGTGTAGATGTCCCCTCAAGGTCAGACATGGCCTTGGGGACCCAGCCATGGGAAGTCCAGGCACATACTGCCTGGGACTCACTGGCACCCCTCCCTCTTTCTCTCTTCTTCTCTCTCTTTTTTTATTATTATTCCTTCTTTCTCTTTTTTTTGGGGGGGTACTGGGGATTTAGCCCAGAGGCATTCTCTGTCTGAGCTATACCCCTAGTCCTTTTTATTATTGTTTTTTATTTTGAAACAGGGTCTAAGCTGCTGAGGCTGGCCTCGAACCTGTAACCCTCCTGTCTCAGCATCCCAAGAATTGGGATTATAGGCTTGTGCCTCCCTCTCTTTTTAAAGTATCAGTTTTAAAAGGAGGAATGTGTACGCTAATGCCCCAAGTTGCCCAAAAATGGCCGGTACCTTGAGCTTCACTAGCTACTGCTCTCTCTTTACGGAGTGTGTTGAAACCCTGCCCACCCTTCTGGGCACAAAGGCCAGACCTGGTCCCCGAAGCTGGGAGGGCCTGAGGGGCAGCTTGGCTGGGCAGGGCCTTGGAGGAGGGCCACGCGGGGGCTGAGCGGTTCCTGAGAACACGTGGGGGGCGAGGACAGGAGCACCTCTCCTGTGCACTTCATACGTGATGGTCGCTTAGACAGGCTAATGCACTTGGTGCAGCCCACCCTGGGGCACCTTTCGGTGTGTCTCCTTCGAAGCAGCTGTGTTCTCTGCAGCCACACCTGTGTCTCGGTTTCTGTGTGTCTGTCAGGGGTCCTCCTCTCCCGACAGTCATCTTTGCTAGAATTCACCAGTTTCTCCGTGGCTCTCTGTGTGCTGGTCTCCCGATATGCTCTGTCCGGGCCTGTCCACACTGTGTGGAACCCAGAGGGCTTGGTCCTGCCCTCTGCACCTCTCTGTAGCCGTCCTGAGAGAAAGAGAGAGGCCTTATTGAGGACCTGCGACCTGCTGGCTCTTTGTGACACCCTGACTTCCTTTCCTAGCGACTCTGAGGACAGGTAGAGTAATCCAGCCACAAGAATGACTGGCAGGGAAGGGCAGGGGCCAACAGCTGACCCCTCGGGAGGCCACGGGAGGCCACAGCGTGAGCCTTTCCACAGGCAGCGAGTGGCCTGGGAGGTGGCCCCAGGACGGCCACTGGCTCAGCCTCCTGAGCCTCTGCACGTAGCCAAGATCCCTCGCTCCTCCCTCAGAGCGATTTCTAAGGGTAAAACGCTCTTCTTCTCCACATTCCAGCCCAGGAGAGGAGGCCAGTGGTGTGAGTCCCACCGGAAGCCGGTCCCTAGCACTGCTCTGCAGACAGCACATTCCTGAAAGCCCCTTGGGAGCTGGTCCCGGACTTCCCAGGCCCGGCTCCGTCGCGCCCGGAGTGACTACGTGTCGCTACGTGACTGCCTGCGCGCGCACAGGCCCCTGTGTGTGGCTGCGTGCCTGGGGCCGAGTGCCCGAGCGAGGCGTGCGTGGACCTGTCTTCTGAAACAAGCCAGCGTGCGCTGAACGATGCTGCTGTTTTGAGCCCGACAGCCATAGCGTGACAGGCGCGGGGAGAGGGAGCAAGCGGCAGGCTCTGCCAACAGTGCTGACGTCTGCAGTTGACCATCCTTGGAGCCTGAGCCCAAGTGGGGGTCCTGGGAACGGAGGGGAGCCGCTCCCAGGGATCCTGTCACCTGGGCCTTCAGTCCCCTGACTTCCAACTGTTGAAATCATCTCAAACTTGGGGTGTCAGCGACACCGCAGACACGGCAAAGCTGGAGGAGGCAGGCGTGTCGAGGTGAATTCTTAGCACACGTGAAGTTTGCTTTCATTTTCTTTATGAAGAGGATTTCTGCAAAGTCAATAGGGCCTTCTCACTGGGAAGATAGAGCCAAGCAAGGCAGACCTGTGACATGCATCAGGACCTCGCCTAGCAATGTCTTATCATGCAGGTGTTTTCTGCCAGGGACACTGTCATGTGGAACAATAGGCCAACGGCCCTGGGGTCTTCAGAAACTTCTAGCCCACATGGTAGACACGGGTCCACAGGGGAGGGATTAGCTGAGGCAACAGGCAGTAATCTGACACGGACCTATTAGTCAGCAATTGTCATGATGATGCTGTGTAACAAATACCTGACTCCGTGACTCAGTCCTAGTCCCCATCTGTGGGCTGCCTGGGACTTGTGGTCTCAGCTCCCAGTGCAGCTGGGCTGCATCCCTGCTGCAAGGTGGCCCACCTCCCTGAGCCATGGACTGGCCAAGGCCAGTATGAGCACATGTCACACCCTGCTGGTACCAAGGCCACCGAGATCCCACCCACCCACAAGTTGCATGGCAAAGCCCAAAGTCAGGCACTCAGGAACAGCGCTTGCCCTCCCAAGGCCACAGCAGGGACATGTCCCCAGTTGTCCCTGTGCTGGGGGGCAGGGGGTGGAGCTTCAGGCCAAGGGGACAGGGGCCATCCCTGGTGAGGCCCTTGGGGCTGGCTGAGGAGTTAGACAGGAAGACTTGAAAGTTGCCAGTGTGGAGGCCCAGAGCTCCATGTGTTACCTCCCCGTGCCTCAGTTTCTCCTCTGATTAACACAGGAGATGAACAGGGCTCTCTTTCTGACCTGGGCCAGCCTGGGAAGGCTGTTGGACTGTGACGTCCTGGGCAGCTTGGCCTGCTCTCTGGTCCCGTCTAGGAGGTGGTCGGGCCGCGGGCAGGCCTGCCTTCCTCGGGGGCTGCTTTGGACCCAGAGCATGATGAGGCAGACCTGGGTGCCTAAACCTCCTGTCCACCACGGAGGCTGCCTCAGGGGCCTTGGCTGTGCTCAGGAATGTCCCTGTTCCCCTTTCAGGCCACCTGGCAGGGCCCCACTTCTCCTGCAGCCAGAAGACCCACTCTCTGTGGTGCTGGAGTGTGGCCTCGCCTGGCACGCCTACCCCAGGGGCTCAGTCCCCTGCCCAGCAGCCATCTGGGCTGCCAACCAGGGCTCTGAGAACCTTCAGTTTCCACAGACAGATGGGGCTGCCCAGTGTATGCGGCTCACACCCAGCCGGGCCTGCGGAGGACCCTGATGGTGTGTGTGCAGTGTGTGTGTGTGTGTGTGTGTGTGTGTGTGTGTGTGTGTGTGTGATGTATATGGTGTGAGGGGCGTGTGTCTTAAGGACACCTGAGGTTTATTTCTTTGCACATGTAAAAATGTATTTAAACAGGAAATTAAGAGCACACTCTGCGACCGAAAACCTGTATGTGGTTCTGAGACTCGGAGCACTGGCCCCAGGGTCCATGCCACCCATGGGAGTGGCCTAGCAGACCCCGGCGGGTCCAGACACCCGCCGCGCAGCCGAGGCTGCGGGTCCTCTGAAGGCCGCCCGTGGTCCCTGCACACCTGTCGCTTCACTTGTTTTGGGGGCAGGGCGAGCCCAGGGCCTGTATCACTCGATTTTATTTGGCTTTGTTCAGGAGTTGGTTACTAAGTGCAAACATTGGTGACACATGTTTGGGGGCTGTGGGTGCTGATGGGCAAACAGAGGGCTGGTTCCTGCCCATGTGTCCTGGTGGCCACAGCCTCCGTCTGTGCCTGGTCAGCCGGCCACCCTGGCCCAGGCCCCCAGCCTGGCCACGTGCTTCTTGAGGGCTGAAGAGTGGAACAAGGGTCCCTCCTCTGGGGAGGGTGGGGAGGTCGGCCCCAGCTGTGGGGCCATGTGGTCAGCCTGTGCACGTGTGTCCCAGGCCTCCTGCACCTGGGCTGACGTCACTGCGGTGTCAGGGGCACACCAAGGCCAGATGGGGCCCGAGGAGGAGTCTGCCCCGTCTCTAAGGTGGATGCAGGGATGCCTGCCTCCCTCGCCAGGTCCAGGGGAGGAGCCTATGCATGCATTGGGAGTGCCGGGCTGAGTCATGCCAAGGTGACCTTGAATGGAAACATCTCCGGGGCAGAGAGGTAAGATGGCAGCGGAGGGGCTGGGATGACGCTCCCCACCAAGGGTCGGGGCCAGCTGTCTACCTGATGTTCTCATGAGCTGGTGATTCCCCTGGGCTCCCTGGGACTCCCCGTCAGACCAGAACCGCACCCATCCGGAACTGGTTCTCCCGAACTGGTGGGGCTGCCAGGGCGGGGCGGGGACCAGAAACAGAACAGACTGTACCCAGGAATGCAAACGACCGACCGGGACTCCAGAAAAGGGAAGACGCCAGCCACAGCCGGAAACCAGCAGCTGTGCTGTGCGCCCAGCTGGAAGGAGAGTTCCCCCGCCCCAGAGTCAAAGCGGGGTCTTGTCCTCTTGGGGGCCGGGCGTGGGGATGGGGTCCCCAACTAGGACTTGGGTCGCACCTGGTGCAGGAACAGCTGCTCTGTCCACCCCCGCCCCACGGACATCTCTTGTTCTTCTTACCCAGTCACGGCAAAGATGAGGACTCCTCCCCCACCATGGAGACCCAGTTTGTCACCCCCCAATTTTTCAGAGCACTGAGGCCGTGCCAGACACTGCGTGGCCACCCCCACCAACAGGCTGGAGAATCCTCCAGCCATAGAGTGGGCTGGAACCCCAGGCTCAGCCCAGGGCAGGGCTGGGGAGCAGGGGTCAGGAAGGCAGGGGGTCCCTGAGGAGGAAGCGCCGCCCTGAACACATCCTCCTTCATCTTCCTGAGAACCAAGAGCACTGGAGCACTGGAGGAACCTGGCTGGCTCCTTGGGGAGGGGCAGCCTGCAGCTGGGAGGCGGAGTCCACGTCTGAATGATGGGGGGCCTTGGACTGCGCTGGCCTCCAGAGTTCCTGCGCAGGTGCAGGTCTCCCCTGGCTGCCAGGCGCTGTGGGAGGAAGCCCAGAGGAGGGATGAGAGGGGCCGCCCTTGGACTGAGCCGCCGTGGCCTGAGCCCCTTATGGGGGCCCTGTCCTGGCGTGGGGCTGGACCTCTGCCCATGCTGACCAGTGAGCGTTAAGATGCTGGCTGGTTAGGGAGGAAATTGCCACAGGCCTAGGAACCAGTCAATCCCCGTCAATGTCAATAAATGTATCTGGGCCTGAGGAGGACAGGCAGCGGCAGAATAGTTAAAAGTGTTCAGTTTGCCTAGAGCGGTTGGCAACCAATCTAACAGAGAAGCTCCTTCCTCTGCCCAACAGAGCTCCGTTCCCACCCTGCCCCAGATAGTCAGATCACAGCTGGGGAAGGCGCTTGGCTGGGGTGATATTTAAATGCTTGCTGGGACTGGTGACACGCGGCTGTAATCCCAGTACTTGGGAGGCTGAGACAAGAGGATCGCAGGTTTGAGGCCAGCCTCAGCAACTTGAATGCTTCAGTTGAAAGGCCCACCTGCCCTTCCTTGTACCTGCCCCCAGTGAATGCTTGCAGTATTTAAATGAAGCCGTAAAGATGCCCGTTGAAATTAAGCCTGCTGTAATATGAGGCCATGCATACTGGTGTGCGCAACACAAGTCCTTAGGGACCAGACCCTCTCCCCTCCTGATGCCAGGGACAGAGGCAGGAAATGCCAACCTTGACCTCTGACCTCTCCTGCAGACTCCTCCACAGCAGATCGCCCTCGGGGGGTCCTGTAGGTTCTATTAGTGTTTGTGTCAGTATGGGCTGCACCCCTATATCTGGGGGAGAACAGCGCTCCAGGGGCTGACTCTTATGAAATGAAGGAACCGAGCAAGCCTGGCTGGGGTATGGGGCCCTGCTTCTTCCAGAGCACTGGATTCTGTAGGCAGCCATGGGATGAGCCCGGCCAGCCCAGTACTCCCATGGGTGCTGGGGCCACAAGGGCTGCGGGGCTCCCTGGAAGCTCCTCGGCTGCAGGCCCACGGTAGGAATAAGATGGGGCTTTCTCTGCAGGGGGGAGCCCGGACCAGGAGAGCAGCTTGGCAGACTCTGGCGTCGCAACTCTGGCCTGGAAGGACATTCCCTTGGATAGCCAGGTCTCTTTGCAGACGACCCTGACACCCGGCAGGAAGCACCCCGCTCCCCGGGGCTTCCCCTGGCAGCGTCACCCGGGGGTTCCATTCAGGAGATTATGAGAGAAGATCCAGGATCAAGCTTCCGATCAGATTGCGTTGGTGGAAAGAAAGAGGGGTCAGCTTAGTGGGGTGCTCTCCAGTCCCCCAGCTACATTCCAACTGAGGGTGTGTGGCCAGGCCGGGGAGGCTCCAGGAACTGTTCCCGAGCTATGGCAGAGGGCGCAGTGGCAGATGCAAGGAGCCAGGGCTTCGATTCAGCTGTTCTCTCTTATTTTATTTTATATTTTATTTTATTTTATTTTATTGTGGTACTGGGAATTGAACCCAGGGGCATTCTACCTCCAAGCTATACCCCCAACCCTATTTTTTATTCTTTATTTTGAAACAGGGTCTCACTAAGTTGTGGAGGGCTTCACTAAGTTGCTGAGGCTGGCTGCGAACCTGCGATCCTCCTGTCTCAGTCTCCCAAGTACTGGGTTTACAAGCGTGCACCACCATGCCCTGCTTCTCTTATTTTATTTTAGCGGCACTGGGAATTGAACCCAGGGGCGGTCTACCTCCGAGCTACACCCCTGGCCCTTTTTATTTTGAAACAGGGTCTCACTAAGTTGCTGAGGGCCTCACAAAGTTGCTGAGACTAGTCTTAAACTTATGATCCTTCTGTCTCAGCCTCCCATCTTTTTTTTTCCCTTAAATTTTTTTCAAAAACATTTTGTGTGTGTGTGTGTGTGTGTGTGTGTGTGTGAGAGAGAGAGAGAGAGAGAGAGAGAGAGAGAGAGAACCCAGGGACATTCTGCATCTAAGCTATACCCCAGCCCTTTTTATTTTTTGTTTTGAAATAGGGTCTTGCTAGGTTGCTGCAAGTCTCGATAAATTGCTGAGACCGGCCTCGAACTTGCCATCCTCCTGTCTCAGCCTCCCAAGTACTGGAATTATAGGCATGCGCCACCATGCCCGGCTATGTTTATGTTTAAAAAATTAAAATTAAGCCAGGCATGTTGGCACACACTTGTAATCCCAGTACTTGGGAGGCTGAGACAGGAGGATTGCAGGTTCGAGGATAGCCTCAGCAAGTAGTGAGACTCTCATCAACCTAGTGAGGCCCTCTTTCCAAATAAAAATAAAATAGGGCTGCGGGTATATCTTGGAGGTAGAATGCCCCTGGGCTCAATCCCCAGTACCACAAAAAATAAATTAAAATTTTTGTTTTATTCATTCACTCATTATATTCATTCACTTATATATTGTGGCAAAAATATAACAAAATTTGCCATTTATTTATTTATTATTTATTTTGCAGTACTGGGGATTGAACCCAGGGGCGTTCTACCTCTGAGCTACACCCCCAGCCTGATTTTTTATTCTTTATTTTAAAACAGGGTCTTACTAAGTTGTGGAGGGCCTCACTAAGTAGCTGAGGCTGGCCGCGAACCCGGATCCTCTGGTCTCAGCCTCCCCAAATTTGCCATTTTAAGTGGCACTGGGCACATGTACAGCATCGTGTGGCCATCACCACCATTTCAGCCTCCCAGACTGAAACTCTGTCCCTATTAAACATGGACTCCCCATCTCCCTTCCCTGGTCCCTAGCACCTGCCCTTCCACCTCCTGTCTCTGTGGGTTAGGCTCTAGGGACTCCTACGAGTGCAGTCACACGGTATTTGTCTTTTTGTGTCTGGCTTAGATATCTTCCAGGTCCGTCCATGCTGCAGTGGGGGTCAGAATCCCCTTCTTTTCAAAGCTGAGTGACACTCCACGTGCAAACGTGGCCCGTGTCGCGTATCCACGTCTGTCGAGGCTCATTGAGTTGCCTCCGTTCTCTGGCTGTTGTGAGCACGCTGCCGTGAACACGGGTGCACGAGTGTCTCGTCAAGTCCCTGCTTTCCGTTCTTTGGGGGATAGAAGTGGAATTGCTGAGCCATTTGGTAGTTCTATATTTCAGTTTTTGAGGAACTGCCATGATTGATTTTTTTTAAGATCCAGGGCTTCTTTGGAAGTTTCCCTAATATTTTTATAATAATGTCACAGAACTAATTTGAAGAAAGATCCTCGTCTCTATCTTCTCATTCTGGGGGGATTTATTGGTGTGACGCGAGTATGTACTGCCTATCACCCCGCTGCACACCGGCCCGGGGCTGTGCCGGCCTGCTGGGGAGGCTGCGTCTCATAACATCCCAGAGGTGGGTGTCGGGTAGGTGCTCTCAGGAGGGTGCTCTGTGTCCTCACTCACTGTTCCGAGTTGACAACACACGGCAATAATGATTGGTTTTACTCTCATTTTCTTTCTTTTTTTTTTTGTGGTACTGGGGATTGAACCCAGGGGCATTCTACCTCAGAGCTAAACCCTCAGCCCTATTTTTTATTCTTTATTTTGAAACAGGGTCTCACTAAGTTGCGGAGGGTCTCACGAAGTAGCTGAGGCTGGCCACGAACCGGGATCCTCCGGTCTCAGCCTTCCAAGTACTGGGATTACAAGCGTGCACCACCACGCCCAGCTTTTACTCTCATTTTCAAACTTTCTATAGACAGTGCAGCCCCTTGGAACCTGCAGGTAGCTGGGGCTCCCTTTACACTGCCCCCCCATGATCTTAGCCAAGGTGTCCAGGGCTATGAGGCTGGTAGAACGACAAATGGCACCAGGCCCACATGGCTTCATAGGCGATCCTACCACATGCCAAGGACACCACCTCCACTCCAGGAATGTCTCACAGTGTAGACACAGAAGGAGATTTTCAGCTTCTGTTGATGAGGCTCACAGAAGAGGGATGCTACAACCCAATGGTATGAGCCCAGAGAGAAAACCCTAGCCCGGTCTCACAAATGAGAATCAGTATCAAAATAGGAATTCAATCGTGTAAAACCTATAAGCCATGACCCGGGGGGATGTGAAGATGATTCAATTTTAGGAAATTTCTTAAAACAGTCCTCCATAGTCACAGAGCTGTTTAATAACTGAAACACAGATGCACCGATCAGTGAAATGGGCAGAGGGACCTGAGATGGTTCCAAACACACAGGGTGATATCAACCATCCATGCGGTGAACTCCGATTATTCCTAGATCCCACTGAGACAAATAGATGGTTTTCTTTTTTTTTTTTTTTTTTGGTGGCACTGGGGATTGAACCCAGGGGCATTCTACCTCTGAGCTATACCGCCAGCCCTATTTTATTTTTATTTTGAAACAGGGTCTCGCTAGGGTGATGAGAATCTCACTACTTGCCAAGACAGTCCTCGAACCTGTGATCCTCCTGTCTCAGCTCCCAAGTACTGGGATTACAAGCATGCGCCACCATGCCTGGCTAAATAGATGGTTTTCTACAACAATAATATTGCAGTCTGACTCTACTCCCTAGACCCTCCATATATTACAGCGATAGCAGAGTCATGAAGTTCAAAACTATAAACATACTAGAAGAAAACAGTCATTTCCTTACCTAGTTTTGGAAGAAGGAAGATCTTCTAAAGCCTAACACCTACTCAGAAACGATGGAAAAAATAATGGATACAAATAAATGATAATAAAATGAAAAGTTTGCTGGTAAAAAGCAAAAACACCATGAACAAAGACAAGACCGGAGTGAGAAATGAAACACAGAGCCGTAACCCAAGTCACGGGAAAAGCTGTAACCTACTCATACACAGCAAGGTTCTATGAACCAATGTAATGAAGACCAACAAAGTAAGAGGGAATTAGCAAAATGTAAAACAGTTCACAAAAAAAAAAACACAAATGCTTCCACATATGAGAAGAAACCCAAGCACACTAGGAAAAGGAGAGAGAGGGAGAATGCAAGTTAAAATAGAATGTAACACCGTTTTTAGCCCATTAGATTGCCAAAGACAACAGTGTATGAAAAAAAACACACCCCTGGCAAGGATGTAGAGAGACCTTCTATCAGATTATTGGGGCGCGTCTTTGGAATGGGCATAAGAACTCGTAAGGCACGTAGACGGCGGCAGCTCCACCTCCAGGAATTTCCCCGCAGACACATAGACGTATGCACTAAAGAACCTTAGTCCAACATTACTGGTTGAAGCTTCACCTGCCATCAGAAGCCAGAAGCAGCTCCAGCGTGCCCCAGTGAGAGCTTGGGCAAGTGCGGTGTGATACACCCAGACACGGCATTGGTACCAGGCAGCTGATTAAGAGCACAAGGCAGCTTGATGTGAACATAAATCGCCACTCATTTCTGCTGAGTGCAAGGAGCAAGTGCAGAACAGATCTTCAGTGTGCGACCTGGACGATGGGGCGCACATGAAACCCTGCCGCAGCCCCTCCAGAGACGGTCGGCGCCCGAGGGTCCTGGGGCCGCCATGACATCCTACCACAAGTTGTGAGGCTTAAAACACCAGGAGTGTGTTTCCTCGCAATTCTGGAGGCCAGAAGTCCAAAGTCACAGCGTCAGCAGGCCCTTGCTTTCTCCGAAGGTGCTGGGGACTGTCTGTCTCTCCAGCTCTGGGGGCTCCAGCGTCCTTTGGTTGTGTCTGCAGCACCCCATCTCTGCTGCTGCCGGCACCTGGGCTTCTCTTCCGTCTGTCGTCTCCCGTTCTTTTCTCTTACAAGGACACTTTCAATGGATTTCCAGCCCGCTGCAATCCGGCATGATCTCATTTCAAGATCCCTAACTCGATTACATCTGCAAAACCCTTTTTCCAAGTGCAGTCACATTTCTGGGTCCTGGTGGACACATCTTCTGGGCGCACCACTGGACCCACTGCAGCTGGAAACGGAGGTAAGACAGACATTGTGGCTTGCCCTTTAGGATTTTGGACCATGTCCTGGAATTACCTATTGTCAAAACAAGCAGCTAAAAATATTCCATGACGTTGAGGAAAGCTGTGCGTAAGCTATTTCTCAACGGAGGAGCCCCTCCGGAAGAGGGACACCCCCTCCCACCGTGATGAGGCCAGGCCAGGCGTGGAGAGCTGGCGAGGCCCCACTGGGCCCATGAGACCACCTGGGAGCTCGGCTTCCCCTTTTGCTCACAGCTCTTACATCAGAGGGCGGGGAGGTCACAGCTCTTTGAAAATAGACATGTATGTGTAAAATTGAATCTCTTGCTTTTTTTTTTTTTGCGGCACTGGGGATTGAACCCAGGAGCATTCTACCTCTGATCTACACCCCCAGCCCTATTTTTTTATTCTTTATTTTGAAACAGGTCTCACTAAGTTGCAGAGGGCCTCACTAAGTAGCTGAGGCTGGCCGCGAACATGGATCCTCCGGTCTCAGCCCCCCAAGTACTGGGATTACAAGCGTGCGCCACCACGCCCGGCTAATCTTTTGCTTTTAACAATGCAAATATTCTTTATTAATCCAAACTCCTTTCTAGTTCCCCAGCTGCGTGGGCGCACACACACACACACACACACACACACACACACACACACACACGCATACCCCCTGAGCAGGGAGAGCGGCCTCCCCACTCTGCATAGAAGTGTTTCAGCAACAGTCTAATCCTCTTCTGTCCCCCCCTCCACTTCCCCACCCCAGCTTCCTGGGGCAAAGGGTGTCCTTCTGCAGGGACCCCACCGACTTTGCATGTTCTAGAAGCTTGGGTCATTCAAATGCAAACTGTTCTATGCAAATATTTTGCATTAGTCACATCCCTTCTGCAGACTAAGAGGGATTTTCTGGGGTGCAGCCCTCTATCCCTGTGCCCTTTGGTCTGCTTCTCATTTGACCAGAGGACAAACCCAGCTGGGGCCCCAGCATCCACCTCCAGCTTCTCCCTCCAGAAGCCACAGCCTTTGGGTCTGCATGGAGCCCCAGAAGGTTGAAACCGTCTCAGCCTGCAGTCTCTGTTCCGTGGTTCTGAACTGGTGACCTGGGTCTCAGGGGCAATGGCTGCGGACAGCTTTGCTTGCTGCACCTGGGGGAGGCCCATTAGCCTCCAGTGGACGGAGGCCAGGGAGGCTACTCACCATCCCAAATGCACAGGACAGCTACCCCCCAATAAAGAATTTTCTAGTCCCAAATGTTAACTGTGCTGGGTTGAGAAATTCTGATCTACACCAAACGGGGCTTGAGCACTGGGGCTGACCAGACAGATGACCTGCGAGAGACTGAGGGGTTAAGAAGAGGAGCCCTTCCAGATGAATCCAGTCTGGCTCCTGTGGCCCCTCTGGCCACCCTCCCAGGACACAGCTGTGGGCCCGCTGTCATGGTGGCTCAGAGCTGGGGGCAGAGTTCTGCTGGAGCCTGCCCGGATGCACCTCTGCACTCAGGCTACAGCCTGGAGCCCACCTGCTTCCCCCGGGCATGGCCGCACTCAGGCCCTGCACCCACAGCAGGCCCTCTTGTTTACCTCACCCTGCTCCGGACCCAGCGATCCCAGCTCCTTGGAACTTCCAGAGTCTTCTCGGGACTCTCCAAACCCACCCTAGCTGTGCCCCAAACTGTGGTCAGAGAGACACGTGGGCTGAAGCCGCAGCGCTGCGTGGACCCTGAACTTAGGACAATTTTGGTGCTCTGTGACTGGAAGATGACTGATCACCAGGGCCGGCCTCGCCTGGCGTCCACAGGGTGCCAGAGTGGTGGAGGACCCGGCCTTCCCACCAGCCTTCACACTACACCGGCTCCTGAAACGCCAGGAGCGGTGAGGGCACCATCCAGGAACTCTGGCCTCATGACCAGTGGGGACTCGGGTCACTGTCTACACACCAAACCTGCAGACCCCACAGCCCCACCCAGGCCCAGGACACCCTAGAGGCAACCCAGCTCCTCATGGTCCCTTAAAAGAGCAGGGAAGCCATGGAGGGGGTCCCGAGGCCTGGACCCCAACTTAGCCCTACCTCCCCTGGGGGTCTGAGACTTCTAGAACATTCTGAAAACAACAGTACAGCCACAGAGGCCCTGGGGCTTGGCTGGTGTAGACTCTGAGGATGTTACAGAGTAGCAACGGTCCAGACTCCCTCTTGTTCTCTGATGTTCTTGTTTCAATTCTTACTGATGGCAGGAAATTGCTTTTCCTAACAAAAAGTTGAGAAGTATTTTGCATTTCCTATGTAAAGAATTTGGAAAATGTTTACTAGCACAAAGAAGAAACAAACAAAGAAAGTGACCCGAGCTCTTGCTGCCCAGAGACAGCATGCTTCAGAACTAGGCAGACTTTCCAGAACCTTCTCCTGTGCATGTGCATGTCCTATTTTTCTACACGGCTGGACTACTGATTTCTCAAACGTGCATCCAGTTTTCTCTTGTAAAGTTATTTTGTGAACATTTTCTATGCCATCAGACGCCTATTCTATTATTAGGATGTTTCATTATTTTCTGGTGGCTACACAGCCCCACTGCCACCTTTAGTGCACCCTTGATAAAACCGCTCTATTTCACGTGGACGCTGGGCATGGCGGAGTCCCTCCTGCGTGGGGTGGTTGTGAGAATTAAACGAGGTCACGCATAAAACTGCTTCCTGACCTTGCACCACACACCCTCAGCAGAAGACGGCAGCGGCTGCTATTCTTTGCGTTGGTTCTTTGAGTTCCCAGCTCCTCCTGGTGGGAGCTGTGAGGTCCCTGCGTGGCCCCCTCCTCCCCTCCTCACCTCTTTCCTTTTAGGATTGGGTTTTCCTGGGTGTCTCCACCTGCCCACTCTTTCCCCAGGGCATGAGCTGTGCTGGACCTCTAATGTCATGAAAAATGGCATCGCCAGCCTCCTCCAAAAGCTGGAGCAGTGGCATCGGGAGGAGGAGAGGGCAGGCCCGGTGCTCACCTGAGGGCTGGCCTCCATCCTCCACTCTGACTGCAGACCAAGTAAGTAGCACAGCCCCCGCCCAGGGCCACAGCCACTCAGTGGAGTTTGTCACCAGCAGGAGAACCAAGGTCCTCAGAGGGCGCGGTCCTCTCCAGGGCACTGTTTTGTCATGGTTCCGTGCTGGGCCCAACCCCAGGCTCCCTGTTAGACTATTAGCTTCTCTTCCCCCACCTCCATGTGGCTTTTCCCCTGTGTCTGTGTCTACACCCCCGCTGCTTACACGCACACCCATGTTATTGGATTTGGGACTGCACCTGATGCTGATGATATCGGCCAAGACCCTCGTTCCTAATGAGGTGGCGTGGCTGTGCAGGGTAGGGCGTGCAGGGCGGGTGGCTGTGGCCTGGACGAGTGGGCTTCTGTGACCCGCAAAGTTGGAACAGCCCACTTCGAGGGCCTGGACCTTCTGTAGGGCCTTTGGGGCTCCCGAGCTGTGGCCCAAGTGACCATCAGGAGGTGCTCACTGCGGCATGGGGAGGAGGACCAGGAAGGGGAGGCCGGGCAGGAGGGGCAGGAGTAGCAATGCGGGCCTTGGTGGGAAGGGCCCTATGCCAACTTCAGGTTGGTGGTAGGGATGAAGGAGGGGGCTGAGAGGAGAGAAAGAGGGAGGGTGACGCTGAGAATACCCCACATGTCTCCCCAGGGACTCTGTCTCTGGCCCTGCCTCTCTGGTTTGGATCTCAATACCGTTCACCAGGTCCTGGAGCACAAGGGGGAGGATGGTGAGCTCAGTGTAGAGCTTGTGGGGCTTCTAACCGTGGAGGCCGGAAGCTGCTGGGTGTCCAATGACCCTGGCCCAGGCTTCCCAGGGACCACTGACTGCGGGTGGGCCACGGCCTAATAAGAAGTCACTTGGCCCATCTGCACAGGAACCACACAAGATGGACTTCATTATTTCCATTTTACAGAGAAGGAAACTGAGGCTCAGAGGATTTTCCTCGCTTGTTCAAGGTTGGCTTACATGGGGAGGTGGGAGCAGGACTGTTTGGACGGCCCCTCACGCAGGTTCCAAGCCCTCCACCATCTCCCCTGGGGAGGTTCCCTGGAGACTTCCGTAGATTCTCGAAGGCCTTCCCCAAGGCATGCATGTTCTGTGTGGGGTTGCCCACAGTGATAAGCCCACAAATGGCCCCCCAAAACATGTGTTCATGTCAAATCCCAGGAATCTCTAAGTGTCAGCTCATCTGGGAAAGGGGTTTTTGCAGGTGTCATTTAGTTAAGGATTTTGGGATGAGATCATCCCAGACCATCCACCCAGATGGCAAATCTAATGACAGTGTCCTTTTACACAGAGGAGAGACACAGACGCAGAGGGAAAGCCCACATGACAGTGGTGGCAGACCGGAGTGATGTGGCCGCAAGCCAGGAGCACCTGGAGCCAGGAGGATCTGAGTGAGGCAGAGAGGACCTCCCTGGAGCCCGCAGAGAGATGCGCTTCATGGGCGCCTTTGCTTTGGATTTCTGGCCCCCAGAACCATGGGAGAATAAACTTCTGTTGTTTTTAGCCATCGCATGGGTGACAATATGTCAAGGCAGGCTCAGGAGATACTTCCCTAGTTTGGGAAGATGAGAACAAGAAAAAGTAACTTGGCCCAGGGTGAGGATTTTCAGACAAAATAATGACTGTTTTTCTTTAAATCGAAGCAAGGGAAGCAGGTTCTGTCTCAGAACATACTGAATATCAAAGATAGCTGTGGAGTCGGGCGTGGTGGCGCATGCCTGTAATCCAGTACTTGGAAGGCTGAGACAGGAGGATCGCAGGTTTGCAGCCAGCTTCAGCAACTTAGCGAGGAACTCTGTGATTTAGTGAGACCTTATTTCAAAAAAAAAAAAAAAAAAGAAAATAGAGCTGGGGGTGTTGCTCTGAGGTAGAATGCCCCTGGCTTCAATCCCTAGTAACACACACACACACACACACACACACACACACACACACACACACAGCTGTGGTGGGTGCCCAACCCAGTCACAACACCTGATATCAACATGCTCCCTCGTGGACCAATGGCTTCGTGGGCATTGAAGTCAGTGGGAAGGAGGAAGGGACGGAGGGGGGCTCTGTCTGCTGGGGTGGCCACAACAAAGTACATGGACAAGAGGTTCAGCAAGCTTCCCACAGCTCTGGAGGCTGACATCTGAGACCAGCATGGCCTGCTTTGGGGAGGCCTCCTCCTAGTTTGCAGTTGGCGTCTTCTCATTCACACACAGCAGAGAGGGCTCTGGCTGTTCTTCCTCTTCTTATAAGGGCACTAATCCCTTCATGGGGCCTCACCCTCAAGACTTCATCTAAACCTACTCACCTCCCAGAGGCCCTGTCTCCAAATGCCATCCCAATGGGGTTCAGGGCTTCAGCATGAATTTTGAGGGTCGGCAAAATTAAATCCATAGCAGAGAGCTACATTTATAACACTTCTGCCTGAAGTTTGTGGGCTAAAATTTCGGTGCACAGCCACACCTAGCTGCAAGGGAGGATGGGGAATGTACCCAGCTAAAATTAGGGGATTTATGTCACAACATTCTTAGATAAAAGTTAGGATTCAGACTTCGTCCACATTGCTGCATGTCTCTACACTTGACATTCCTATCAATCATGCCTGTGACCCCAAATGGCTGCCGGAATCGTCGTCTTCACCTCTGCACTCCAGCCCATAGAACATTCCCCATGATGCAGCGTGACAAACATTGTCATTTATATGAATGCAGAGCATGCAGCTCAAAGTTGGGGTTCTTATAACTAAGGGAGAAAGATGGTGTTTAGCCAGGTTTTTTCTTTGCTGTGACCAAAACACCTGACAGGAACAAGTTAGAGAAGGAAAGATTTATTTGGCTCGTGGTTTTAGAGGTACAGTCCATGGTTGGCCAGCTCCAAGACAGAAACATCATGGTATTAGGACATGGAGGAGGAGCTACTGAACTCATGGCAGCTGGGAAGCAGACAGTAAAAAGAGGACGAGACCAGGGACAGATACAGTCCTGAAGGTCATGCCCCCAGTGTGACCTACCTCCTCCCGCCAAACCCCACCTGCCTATACTTATCCATTTAAATTAGTAATCCATTTAAATGATTAATTCATCAGTGGATTATAATCCACTGGATATGGAATGTCCCCCCCCCCAAAGCTCAGGTGTTGGTAATGTAAGACTATTCAGAGGTGAAATAATAGAATCAGTGTTCTAATATCATCAGTGAATAAACCCATTAATGGATTAATAATTTGAAGGAATTGACTGGGTGGTAACTGTGGCAAGGGTGTGGCTGGAGGAGGTAGGTCACTGGACATGGCCTTGGGGACTACATATGTCCCTGGTCACTTTCTCTCACTCTGCTTCTGCCTGCCCTGAGCATCTCTCCTCCATCATGCCCTGCTGCCATACTGTTTCTGCCTTGGAGCCAGCCAGCCATGGACTGAACCTCTGAAACCCTGAGCCAAATAGAGCTTTCCTCCTCTAAGTTGTTCTTGTCAGGAATTTTGGTCACAGTGATGAAAACGCTGAGTAAAACAAGCCATGAATGTTCTTCTCATTCCTCCCAGCCCTGAACCACTTCCAGGCAAATACCAGGCTCATTAGTTCCGCATCCATGTGCTGATCTGAAGCTGGTTGTAGCGGGTAGTGGAACCCGGAGGCAAGGCCAGTGGGGATCTTCTGACTTCAGGAGAGCCATGCACCCCAGGCTGATGCCAGCCCCCTCCCTGGTCACCTCCAAGTCCAGGCTGCATGAGCCTGGCCCCGTTCCCCAAATGACCCTCCACTCCACATCCCCCGAAAGGCCCAAGTGGACAGGCATTTCACCCAGTAGCCCAGTGACATTCTAGAGACACTTAATAGTCAAGGTCAGTCCAGGGCTGGGAGAGGACCCCTTTCCGTAAAGAACAGACGCTGCCTCAGGAGGTGACCGGCAATGGGGTTGGGGGAGTGTGTCCTCTGCCAGGGTTTCCAGATGTTTCCACTTCTGTGCTCTGGCTTCCCGCTGCACCTCCAGGCTCATGGTCAGCACACACAGAGGGGGTGGGGCGGCTCTTGATCTGCCCTGGGCCTGGCGAGGTGACTCAGCCGTGGGGAGGATGAGACACTGAGTGGGAGGAGGCGGGGAGGGGAGGTCGTCTTGTTCCCCCTCGCCTGCAGTTGCTAGAAATGCGTCAACAACGCAAACAGTGCCGGCATTGGAGCGGACATGCGACATCTGGGCTCTTCTCCCACGGAGCAGCGAGCCTGTCGTCAGCCCCTCAGCGCCAGTGCATGAGCCCGGGAGGGGAGCGTGGCCGCAGCAATGAGCTCTTTCACGACAAGTCGTGGGGGATCAGAAATGTAATTTTTCAGGCACTTCCAAAATATCAAGTCATTAGAGCTCACGCAAATAAAAGGGCGTGTAATGAGATCCGCGACTCACTTTTCAAAGGAACCTATTTATATATTAAAACAATAAAACACATCCAGGGGCGTGTGAGCCCCCACTGCGCTCTCAGTGTTTCCTCCAGGGGATTCCAAAAACCCCACCACAGAGGACACCGAGGCGAACGGTCTGTGGCTTTGCACTGGGCACAGTGTCTGGGCAGAGGCAGAGGGTGTAAAGTTATGCACATTCCCGAGGCAGAGGGGAATCTCCCAGTCACCACCAGTCCTGGCCGTGTGCCCGCGAGGATCCGCGCGGTGCAGGGCAGGGGGCAAGGCGCTCTTCCCTCGAGTCCCACAGTCAGTAGCAGACAGGACTTGATGCTCCAAGTCCAGCTTGCAGGATGGATGCAGCTTCGTGTGTGCGTGGCATGGGGAGGAGGTCAAGGGGAGGGAGTGGAGCCACCCTGCAGGGCTCGAAGCTGACCCCGCCCCGTCCATAGCTGGCCCAGCAGACTCTGATCTCCCCAGGCGCTGGCTCAGATGCTCTGATCCCAGGATTTGAGTGTGACCTGGCTGGAGGCAGGGCCTCACAGAGGCTCAGGAGCATGCTAGGGAGGGCCTGCTACAGCCCGCGGCCTCCTTACCAGTAGGGGAGTCTGAACACAGAGGCACACAGAGAGGGTGGCAGGAAGATGCGGGGAAAGCGGCCATCCTCAGGCATGCCGGAGGCCAGTGGAGCTGAGTGAGACTTGGGACAGGTTCTCCCTCACAGTCTCAGATTTCTGGCCTGTCGAGCTGTGCTGCAAGGGCTTTCTGTGGCACGAGCCCCCCAGGCTGCGGCGCTTTGTTACGCAGCCCCAGCTGACTGGTGCACCTGGCTGACAGAAGGCAGCACAATCAGCTCCGGCTGCTGACCGGGCCACCTGGCCCACGGCTTGTGGGCCACCACTGCTGGGCAGGGCCACTTCCTTCACCCACCCCTGGGTCCAGTAACAATTCAGTGTCCTCCTTACCCCCAGTGGCAACTCTGGCCTGCTCTGAGGCTCCAGGGCCCAGCAAGTTGTACTTTGGGGTACCCCCAGAGCCAGAACACTCCTGCTTGAGGGGACCCCAGTATATTTCAGAGCTAATCTTATCTTCACTACTTGATGTGAGTCAAAAATACATTATGGCCGGGCATGGTGGCGCACACTTGTAATAACAGTACTTGGGAGGCTGAGACCGGAGGATCCGGGTTCGCGGCCAACCTCAGCTACTTAGTGAGGCAACTTAGTGAGCCCCTGTTTCAAAACAAAGAATAAAAAAATAGGGCTGGGGGTGTAGCTCGAAGGGAGAATGCCCCTGGGTTCAATCCCCAGTACCGCAAAACAAAACAATACATTATGGCCAAGAGGAGCCTGGCGGAGCAGGGCGAGTCTCCACATTACAGGGAACAGAGACGCCCGGATCCCTTTCTTGCCTGACTGGGCCCGAGGTCCACCAGTCTCCCCAGCAGGTGCTGTTCGGGCCCTCCAGAGGGAGGAGCAGGCGCAGTGTGGCGGGAAAAGTGAGAGGACCTGACACTCTGGCCAGCTCTGAGTCTCGGTGGCTCCTTCAGGCGCTCTGGTCCCTCTGCCCCTGTCGCCTGGTGTCCCCTCCCCCAGGCTGGGGCCCTGCTCATCTGCTCTTGCTGCTGCTGTTCTCCTGCACGGTCCCTTCCCTGCTGGCATCACCTGCCTGGCTCTGACGCCGCTGGGTTTCCAGTCCCTGCGCTGGACTAGCGGCTGCTCGGGGGCGGGGAGTGTGGCTGGTTCTCAGACCACGCCTGGCGTGTAGTAAATGCTCATTGAAGGCTTCGTGAATGAATGAGTGAATAAATGACGAGGCAGTGGAGGCGGAGGGAAGACGGTGTGTGGGAATGGCCCTCGGAGCTTTCTACCGATAGAGGAACCTGGAGGCCATGTGGGTCCTGTACTTCCTCTCCAGCCTGTGACCTCTCCACCTGCTGAGACTCAGCCCGCCTGCTGTCCCCACCGCATCAGGCTCCCCGGACGTCCAGGCTGGGCTGCAGCCTGCTAGCAAGGACCTTGCGACCAGCGTGCTGCCCACAAGCACAGCCCCGCTGCAGACAGATGCCTCGGGTCACTTCCCGATGACCTGCTCGCTTGGCTGGCTCTGCGTGTGCTGGCAGCCACAGGCAGGTGGAGCTGGAAAGTCCCCACTGCCCAGTGGGGAGCCAGTGTGAGGTGGGCCCTCCCGCTTTCTGGGAAGGGGGCTGGGTACACAGAGGCAGGGACTCGCTGCTCTCTTGGTGATGTCCCCAATTATTTTCTTGGCTATAAACGCAAGCCGCCCCACTCCCCATGTGGGCCTGGGTCTCCCAGGCTCAAGAGAAACCCCACAGGTGCTTCGTGAGGACGCGTCTCCTGCCTGTCCCTGTGAGGTGCCCAGCTCCCGACCCATGCCTTCTTGATCACGGTGACGTGCTCAGTTCTCATGGGGACGCACAGGCCCGTGCTCACCAGGTGGCCTGCTGGACGCGGGCCCGCGGCCTTGGAAGGTGGGTGCTCATGGAATGTTAGCGGCATTCCTGTGCGCCCTCAGCTTCCACTCTGCCAAATGGGAAATGGGAGCATTGTCCTGGACTAGTGACCCCAAAATACTGGTCCATTCGGTGGTGATGGGGTGAGTCTATGTCAACATCCAAATCAGGCAGAAGCTGTAAACACAAATGCCGGCGACCTGCCAGGGCCTGCGAGGGCCTGCGGGCGCCTGGCGCTCGGCACTTCCCGGAACCTTAGGTAAGGCTGGCTGCCTGGTGCGTAGCAGGGGAAGGGGCCAGACCATCCGTCCACGTGAGCACTCCTTCAGCAGTGGCAGCTTTAGACGCAGGGAGCGGGCGTTGTGGGGCCTCCTTCTCATGGAGCCCACACTTCTCATGCAGAGCAGACCTTTGTGTGTGTGTGGTACTGAGGATCGAACCCAAGGGTGCTTTACCTCTGAGCTATACCCCCAGCTCTTTTTATTTTGAAACAGGGTCTAATTAAGTTGCTGAGGCTGGCCTTGAACCTGTGATCCTCCTGTCTCAGCCTCCCAAGTACTGGGATTACAGGCGTGCGCCACCACGCCCGGCTGAACAGACCCCTTTCTGATGTGCAGCCAACACCGCCATGCTGCCTTTGCTGGAGTTGTTCTGAGCACCCCCGCACCACGTGCAGGGACAGGTTTCTGGAGCCAGCTGATTGTGGACCCATCCAGCTGAGAGAGTGAGGAACACAGGCTGAGCCCTCACAGCCTGGTGTCAGCCCTGTCTCCCGCCAGGAAACCTGGAGCCAGGAGCTGGAGGACTCTCCACGGCCAGCAAGGGCGGCACCAGACGCCACAGCTTTGCCCGGTGGATACTCAGGGTGTGACAGGGAACAGATTCCCAGAACCCGTCCTCCCCATCAGCAGCAGACATTCTGATCCACCAAAGAGACTCCCTTACAAGTGCAGAACCAGGTCCCCGGCTGGGTGACCTGGCCTGGCCCTGAGTGAGTAAGGGTTCTTCCAGCCCCTGTGTCCCCAGGGAACAAAGTTGGGTCAGCGTGGGTTATGCAGGCAAGGGAGCCACCCCCACCGGCTCTGACTCAGGCTTTGTATGGGTGCTCAGCCAAGGTCCCTGTAGAACCTTCTGGAACCCGGCTCTACTGTGTGCAGACCCACCTCCTTTTGACTCCCTGCTTTGTTGCGTATTTGAGCTCACAGGACTTCGCTGTGGACAGACCTGCGTTCAAATCCTGGCTGCTCCTTACACACTGAATTGATAAAGGGATCAATCCAAGAAGAGGAAATAATGGTAGTAAATAGATTCTTGGAGCTCGAAGGTGAGATTGTTAGAAAAGAATCTGTGCGTGCATGAGGGCATTTCCTTACGCTAAATTTCCTTGTGAGATTCACAGATGCCTCGGTGTCCTTCTTTTTTTTTTTTTTTTTGCGGTACCGGGAGTTGAACCCAGGGGCGTTCTACCTCCGCGCTACACCCCCGGCCCTATTTTTTTATACTTTATTTTGAAACTGGGTCTCACGAAGTTGCGGAGGGCCTCGCTAAGTAGAGAGACAGACAGACAGACAGACAGGGAGAGGGAGAGACAGAGAGAGAAAGAGCTGAGGCTGGCCGCGAACCCGGATCCTCCGGTCTCCACCTCCCAAAGTACTAGGATTACAAGCATGCGCCACCACGCCCGGCCCTTGGTGTCCTTCTAAACACTGACCTGTCTTTCCCACCGGCCGAGCGAGCAAGGCCTGGGGCTGAGTCCCAGCTCGGCCAGGCTGCCATTGTGAAGTGGGGGCGGGGAGTGGGGCGAGGGCACTGTCTTTGGAGTCACGCCCTCTTCCACACCAGCGTGTCAGGTCAGCCAGCTGCGGGGCCGGCCACCAGCTACCTGCATATCTGCCGGGCTTTGCTGGGTACATTGTGGGTGCCGCCTTCAGGCACATCTTGGCATAGTTGAGGAACCGGCTGCCTGTGGACATCTGCCTCAAGTGTCAAGCAGGCAGTGGGAGAACGAATTTGAGCTGGTGGCCCTGGGCAGTCTCTTTGCTAGAGTGTCAAGCCCCTCCTTCATCACACACCCTCAGCTCACCATTCCCTGCCGCCCCTTCTCTTAGCAAACTCTTCCTGGTTCACCTGGGTCCTGCCAAGGCCAGAAGTTGGCCAGGAGCTTTAAAAAGCACCTGTGACGGGCTCGGAGCAGGTTTTTGTAGCGGGGGGCAAGGACAGGGAGGTCCTTACATGTTCACCAAAACAACCCCGGACTGCCCATCAAGAGTCCTGGCCTTTCTCCCACAACACTCCAGATCCTTGTTTATGACGGGCATTTCCAACACATAGAAAACAGAAGAATAGTCTAATATGCCTGATTTTTTGCTGCATTTTTTTTAGTTTTGTGTGTGTGAAATGTTTTAAAGGAAATCGCACACACTGCGTCATTTCACCTCTAAGTATTTCAGAGGAATCTTTGACAGAGAAAGACACCTCCACCACTACCTCTATAGCATATCCCTAGCAACCCCAGTTCCTTCATGGCATCCCATAAGCACACACTTGATCCTGCATGGTTTGAGGATACAATGTTCCCACTCCGCGTTTGTTCTTTATGTCTGTTTTTTTTTTTTTTCCTGCGGTACCGGGGATTGGACCCAGGGGCATTCTACCTCCGAGCTACACCCCCAGCCCTATTTTTTATTCTTTATTTTGAAACAGGGTCTCACTAAGTTGTGGACAACCTCACTAAGTAGCTGAGGCTGGCCGCGAACCCGGATCCTCCTATCTCAGCCTCCCAAGTACTGGGATTACAAGCGTGCACCACCACGCCCAGCTTTATGTCTGGTAAATTCCTTTTTAATCGAGACAGTTCTCCCCTCTTTTCCTTCATGCCAGGGTTCCATCAGGAAACCTGGTAAAAAAAAAAAAGTCCCTCATTTGGGATGTCTCTGCTTACTGGTGGTGACACTGAGCAGGTCCTCCTTCTTCTTTCCCATGATCTCCTGCAAACAGGGATTTAGATGGGAATGCGTATCTGGATTCCACTCCCCACTCTGAGAAGGAAGATGTCATGGCATCACGTGGCTCCGGAGGCGTCCATCCCACTTCAAAGGGGCACAAGGACTGGCCAGTTGGCACACGTGGTGGCAGCCTGGGGCTCCGCTCAGGCCAGCGAGGGACAGTGGGCATCACCGATGGCCAGTTTTCCCGGGACATTCCCTGAGCAGTGTTAGGGTCTATGGAGGGCGGGGGTGAGGCGAGCCATTGCTGTTGGAGCTCGCAGCTCAATGGGGCTCTCAGAAAAGTGGCGGCGTTCATTTTCTTACATGCATCCCAGATGTAGTAGCTGAGTCCTTGCCCAAAGAAGAGCTTTCCACATCACTCGCCGGGGCCATCCGGTTACCTGAAAATACAGGCAGTACAGGAAAGGTTCTTTCTTTCCCCCCTTAATTACCAACTGTCATAGTCAGGAGTTGGCCCCAAAATGACCTCCAATGGTACAAGTGAGGGTATATTTTTTAAACTTTCTTTCAGTGTGTGTGTGTGTGTGTGTGTGTGTGTGTGTGTGTGCGCGCGCGCGCGCGCGCAGACGCATGCGTGCGTGTGTGAGCACACATGCCTGTGCACTCCTGGGATGGCACCCAGGGCCTTGGGCATGGTGGGCACATGCTCTACCACTGAGCTACACTCAGCCATGGAATGGGTACTCTAAGCACGTTTCAGTCGACTGCTGTCAGGGTCCCTGTGGTGCTCTGCTGAGCCCTCCAAGGTGGCCTCTGTCCCCTGGGCCATGACCTTGCTAGTCTCTGATACTTTCCTTGACTTCTGGCACAGGACCAGTCTCAGGCTCACGTATCCCTGAGCTCCCATCTGGAATCACCCACTTTTAAAAAGTACCCAAGGTGGTGTTGGGTCCAAATTCAAGGCACTCTTGGTCCCGGCTGCTACCAAATGGCCGTCGCTTCCCTCCCTTCTCAGTGCTGAGCACTAGGAAACATGCATTTAGTTTTTAAATCATGAGATGATACAAACATCTCCAACTCACATTTAAGATTACAGTGTTCTACTTGACCTATCCAATTCTGTATTTGTGTATTTTTCTCTTCCAGTAATAATTTTGGTGCATTCACACAATTACTTACTTTTTTTATCCTAGAAAAGAAAAATCATCTCAAATAACAATGCCAAATTTAACACTAATAATAAGATTTGCTGAATGATGTGTATGATTTCTTTGTTATTCTCTTTCTCCTTAAAATATATCCCACTTTAAAAAAAACAGTCTAAACACTATGTTCTCATGTCACTTGAAATAAATCGTTTCTTTGGTTATGTTACAAACTTTATATAAATTTTTATTTTGTTGGTTTCCTTTTTTAAGGATATTTTCATTTTTAAGTTTAAGTTTATTTTTTGAATACAGAAAACATTCTCACGGTTCTGGCGTCAAACACTTTAGCCACGCTATTCAGAGGTTAGTATCCATCTCTAGCTTCCCCCAAAGTCGCCACTTTTATTAGTTTCCGATTTATCTTCCAGTGCCTTTTTTTTGCAAATTTAAATATACGCAGATTTGTGTTTTTTTACCCTGAGTTACACACAAGACAGCGCCCTGCATGCCATGCCTAGCTCTGCCCTCTTCGTGATACATCTGGGAGCTGCTCCTTACCCATCTTTGGAGAAATTGGTGGTCGGATTGGGGGAGCCCAGCAGGATTGGATTGAGGGGTCTGGAACAGCAGACATGGGATTAGCATGAGATTAGCATGGATTTTTAGGAATCGATGCTGTTGGAACTCTGGAAAGAAAATGAGGCAGGAATATAAATGCCAAGCTACAGTCTAGTCTCTGATGCAAACTTTCAGGTCAATCTGAGTTTAGATCAGATTCCAGGGGCTTATGGTATGGTGTACTGGGCCAAATTCATGTCAACCCAGAACCCGTGAACGTGACCTTATTTGGAATAAAGGCCTCTGCAGATGTGATTAGGTCAAGATGGGGTCACACAGGATTAGTGTGGCCCTAAATCCCATCTGTCTTAGAAGAAGCATGGACACACAGGGGAGGAGCCACATAACATCTGAAGCAGATTGGAGCGAGGCTCCTATAAGTTGGGATGCCAGGGACTGCTGGCAGCGCCGGAAGAAAGGGAGAGACAAGGACCGGGTCCTCAGATCTGCAAGGAGCCCGCCCTCCCTCACCTGATCTTGCGCTTCTGGGCTCCAGAGCCCGAAAGAACACACTCCAGTCCTTTTCAGCCACCTAGAATGTGTCACTGTCATGAGCGAGCTATGCCATCAACACAGACCAAATACATCGTCTCTGTCCACAATGTCAGAATGTATTGCATAACAACAAAGTCACAAGCCACACCACTTCCATCAGCTGCTATTCACCGAGTACTTGTGGCTCGCCTGGTAGTCGAAGGCCGGGCAGTCAGAGGCTCTTTTATTCCAGTCTTAATTACTAATGTCTGTAACACTTAAGTCACACGTCACACTCTGCATGATGATGTATATAGGTTACAGAGAGGATTAAGGTGGCCTCGGAGGGTCAGGAGGCTTTGCCAAGAGCAGAGGCAGAGAGCAGATAGGATGCCCAGAGGCGCTGCAGAGGATCAGACCAGGGCTGTAAGGAACCAGTTCCTCAGAGTTGTCAAGCTGGGAGTGGTGTCAGCTGGGAATGGGCCTGTGTCAGCCTTGTCAGGGGCAGGAGCAGCCACACTGAGCTGAGGCCCGGGGACAGAGAACCCGAGGTTCGTCACTGTGGCGATTTTCCTGGGCGAGGCTTGTGACCAGTGATCAGGTGATGGGGTCATGGTGCTGCCATGTCTGGTCTTGGGGGGCTCCTCTCTTATGGGCCTCAGGTGACGGGGTACGTCTGGTGAGGTTGATGAGCTCCTGTGTCTGCTGTTTCCTGATTGGATTTGGGGTGCCCACATGGGGTGCCCACTACCTCAGGGGCTCCTGAGGTAGTTTGATAAGTTGGCATGATTAAGCTATTTATCAATTTGTGCCTATGGGTATGCTGGGCACATGGCAGTTGTGGACTTGTACAAACAAGGTGTAGGGTCCTTCTGCCTTGGCGCCTGGACTCAAAATGGAGTGACTCATGGCAAACAATGCTTTACAAGGTAGAGTAACGCAAGGTTAGGCACAGCCTGAACACTTGTATACATCATGAAATCGCTCAGAGCAGGGCACAGCCCTGCTGTCCACAGTCCCCTTGTTCTGCTGCCCAGGAGAGAAACGGGGTCCCCTGGGATGGCCAATTCCCCTCCAGGTGCTCAGACTGGGGGTGCAGGCATGTGACCAAGGCCGGCACAGGTGGCAGTAGCGAGTGACATGGCCGATGCCTTCCTGGCAGCAGGAGAAGCGTGCCATCCAGGGTGGCCTCGTGGCCGACACAGGGAACAGGCTTATCCAAAAGAAGCAGATGGGCGAGAGCCGCGTGGGCTAGGGGAGAAGATGATGAGTGCAGTATGAAGCCACCGGGGAGGACATGTCCCCACAGCCCATGGCAGAGGCACCGAGGGCGTGGGGGCGGTCTGGTGGCTGAGGTCGCTTGCTGCGTACTGGTCTCCAGCCCGCCTGAGCTCCCCGAGCTCCCCCAGTCCCGCAGAGTTTATGGAAACGGAACTTTGCGGGTGGAACCGGGAATGCGTTCATCCCCATTTACAGTCACCATCCTCGCTCAAGTGATTCAAAGCATAATGGGACTGATTGCAGCCCCGGGGTCTCCTTCAGCTCGGGGCTTGGGGAGCCCATTCCCGATTCAAGTGCCACTTGACCTGGGGGTCCTCTGGGGGGGGCAGGAGCGCCTGGTCCTTTCCTTTCTGACATAATAGGAGCTACAGCCAGGCTGGGCTTCCTCCTGCCGATGCTGGGAGGCAGCAGCCCCCGCCCTAGTCTAGAGCTTCTCTGGGACCAGCCCTGACCACACCCCCTCAAGTACTCACAGGTCCAGGGGCTCAGTGTAGGCAGAATTTTGTGGACTTCACTCGGAACATCTGCCTGGAAGCCCCTTTTGCCTGTTTGGTTTTTAAATTTTCTTACGCTCCTGTCACAGGATAGCTTTGCCCAGCCACTCCCCATGTTCTCTTTCTCCTTCTCTCCCTCCCCATCCCTGTTCCTGTGGTCCTGTGACGGCCAGCCACCCTTACACATGCCCCTCCCTGAAACCTCCAGGATTCTTAAAGCCAGCTGAAGGCTGGGACCCTCAGGTACGGTATGGGGTTCCAGAAAGGGTTTCAGTATCAGCCACAGTGACTGAGCGGGTGGCCCCAATTTGCAGTGATTCACGAGCTCTGATTGCCTTTTCTATAAGAATTCTCCCCAGATTTAGGCCAAGATGCACGTTACAGATGCGACTGACCTACAGGTGCTGGCAGCTTGCGACGTTGGTTGGGAGCCGCTGCGGTGCGATGGGAGTGTAGACAAAGGCGGGTATGTATGCCTCCCGGTGGCCCCAGGCCAGAGTCCACAGGCAACCCGAGTTCTTCACCAAGTCCGTTACTCGGACAGTGGAGAGACCCAGAGGCAGATCTCCCCTGCGATGCCGCTCACCGCTGTGACCTGTGTCCTCAGGAGACCTGGCGTCTCCAGAGGGGGAGGTCCCGAGGGGTCAGGAAGCCAGTGATTGATCCAGATCCCACGTTGGAACCCAGGTGGGAGGACTCCGACCTTCACCTTCATGCCTCCTGCTTGGAACTCTCTTTAGGGTGGCCCCTGCTGCTTCCTCTGTAAAGTACAAGGACTGTCATCCCACCTCAATGGCCACTTAAGGGATTATGGGGAGCTGTATTTTTAGGCCTGCATCCAAAAGAGGAGTGCGTGATATACTAGGTGCAGACCCTGGACACAACCGCAGTGCCCGACACCAGGGGATGGTTCTAGAAAAGCCGATCTGCCCATGAGGGTGTACTCTGCCATCAAAACCACCGGGCTAGCCAGGTAAGGTGGTGCACGCCTGTAATCCCGGCACTTGGGAGGCTGAGGCAGGAGGATTATAGGTTTGAGGCCAGCTTTAGCAAGGTAGTGAGACTCTTAGCAACCTAGTGAGACCGTATTTCAAAACAAAAAATTGAAAGGGCTCAGGATGTAGCTTGGAGGTAGAATGCCCCTGGTTTCATCCCCAGTATAAAAAAAAAAAAAACACAAACAACAAAACAAAACAAAACAAAACCACAGGGCTGAAGAAAATGTGTTAGTCCTAGAAACACTCCCTCTATTTAGCTGTGTGGAGACATCAGACCCCAAAACAAAAGCATCCCCATGTTGCGTGTGCTGAGGGCTGGATGGCGCCCACCAGGCCGGGCGCTCAGGAAGGACTTGCGGGGTCCTGCGTTTCATGCCGGTTTCCAGCTGAGTGTGTGCTAGTTTTCACTAGGAAAGCAGTCAGGCGAGAGGGAACAGGGGCTGACCCATGTGGTTCCCACGGGGAAGGTGGGGAAGGAGGTGGCTCACCCGACACCCGGCAGTGGCGGCTCCTCGTTCATTAGTTGTGATCTGGAGTTTCAGTTTCTCAAAAGCCCTTCCAGACAACTACGATCCATCATAAATTCACAGTCCACAAACCTTTGCAGGGACTCGAGGCAGACGGAAAGTCCCCATGACACAGAACCTTGGGGTCTTCCAGCCAGAGGCCCTTGGGGGTGTCCCTCCTTCCCCACCCCTCCAGAAATGCCCAGCAGGCCGACTCCATGCATGTGGGTGGCGGAGACAGAGCTCAGCCCAGGGCCTGACAGTGCTGGACACGGCTCCTGCTTCAGTCAGAGGGGCTGCGCCCGCCTCTCAGCTCCGCAGCCGTCCACCAAAAGCGTCCTCTACCCCTCATGCCAGGGTGGTCCGCAGAACACGCAGGGCTGGGGACACGCTTAGGGAGAGAAGGACTCAAATGGACATTTAGGCCCAGTGACAGTTGAGCCCTCCTGTCCAGTGCCAGAAGGGTGGCATTTCTCATCTCCTGGGGGGGGGTTGTTAGGCCCCCCAGTGCAGACACACACGAGGTCGTGAGAGAGAGCGCCCACAGACAGAGTGCACACCCACAGGGCCATTCTCACCCTGTTCAGTGCCCTTAGGAGGGCCGACAATTCCCTGGGTGACCCCCCAGGCATGGGAATTTTCTAAAACCGTCTCCTTCCCTCGCTGCTCCCACCGCTCCAGGTCCGACATTTGCAAGCGTTTGACGCTAATGGAAACCCTGCCTCGTGACTCAGGGGCGGCCTGCGGGGGGAGCCGGGTTGCCTGGTACGGGGAGGGCTGAGAGGCGCCGGCTCAGGAGGCCGCCACACCCATGCCAGCTGACCCACGGGTCTGGGCTCTCGGGTGAAGGCCGATGCCCTGGCGGCTAGCTTCAAGGGGGACAGCCCTCAGCTGCGCAGCTCCGCAGGCCAGAATTCCAGACATTTGTCAATGGAGCAGCTGCAGGGACAGACTGGGGCCTCCACCCCACCGGATCCCCCAGGCCTCTTCTAACTCAGCTCGTGACACCTGGCATGCAGGAGCTGGCGTGAGACAAAAGGAAGGGTTGTCTAGCCAGCGCCTCGGAGACCATCCTCAAGCCCCCCTCCCACCACCACCCAGTGAAGACTTTCTTCTTTGCAAATCTGCTTCCGATTCTGCATTTCTAGGGCCTGGCTGGGGCTGGGAATAGAATTGCATTCCATGCATTCATTCGCTTAACAAATATTTACTGAGCACCTCTTCTGGGTCCACTGGGGCCAAGCACTGCGTCATCCTCCTCCCATTCATCAGAGCCAGCTCAGGGACAAAGGGGACCGTGGAAGTGAGGTGCAGCCCTCAGTGTCCTGGAAGGTCCCAGGACTGGAGCCGGGGACAGGGTTTCACGTGCACTCGCCCTGGGGGCCTGCCCAAGCCAGAGGCAGCCTGTGACAGCCATCTATAGGAGCTGCTGCAGGGAGGACTTGGTGGCGAGGGTGGATGGGACACCAGTGGGAGTCCAGTGCAGGGTCCAGGCCAGCAAGCCAGCAAGGTGGGCGGGGACTGTGAGGATTTTGGTGACGGAGCTCTTTAGGTTTCCTGGGACCAAGGAGAAAGGATTCAATCTGGATGACCGGAAAGATGGATTCACTCTCCCCACAGTGTGTGCAGCAGGGAAGGTGGGGCTGACGTCCAATGGCCCAGTGCTGGATGCATCTCCTTGGAGATGTTGTTGGATACTAAGAGGAGCCAACGCTGGCACGCTAGTCTGGAGCCCAGGACGCTGGGCCAAGGACACCAGGGGTCACAGAGACCTCTCCTTTCGTGAAAGACTTCCTTTCTTTCTTTTGTTCGTTCATTTGTTTGTTTGTTCATTCGTTCTTTTTTGGTACTGGGGATTGAACCCAGGTTCATTCTACCCCTGAGCTACACCCCCGGCCCTATTTTATTTTTTGTTTTGAAACAGGGGCTCACTAAGTTGCTGAGGCTGGCCTGGAACCTGCGATCCTCCTGTATTGGAATTGCAGGTGTGCGCCACCATACCTAGCTGAAAGACATTTTTAGTTCCTGAGACCCCTGGAAAAGTCCTGCACGCACGGGCTCGGCACCTCCCTTCCCTAGTGGTGGCAAGAGGGCCTGTGTGGAGTCCTGAGGGTGGAACAGCCCAGAGCTTGGAGCACGGCTCTCAGAGGAGCCCTCATCATCCGAGGCCTCCCCAGGCTTCCCCTGCCCGCTGAAGCCTACTGAAGCCCGAGAGCCCTCCTCCTATCCTGCCTGCCAGCCATCCGGGGATTTGGTCTGAGGAAGAGCCCAGTAGTGCCATGGTCCTGTGGCCAGTAAGAAATAAGATGAGGTGTTCCCCCACACTCCAACCCAGAAACTCCACCCACAGCCATGGTCGTGAAAGATGCTAGTGTGTGTGTGTGTGTGTGTGTGTGTGTGTGTGTTGATTTGTGTATATGTGTATGCTATGGTGTGTGTGTGTGCGCTGTGTAGTGTGTGAGTGAATGTGGTGTTGTGTTGTAGGGTGTGTGTGGTGCGTGTGTAGTGTGTATGTGTATAGGATGTGTATGTGTGTGGCCTGGTGTGTATGTGTACGTTGTATAGTGTATGTGAGTGAATGTGGTGTTGTGTTGTAGGGTGTGTGTGGTGCGTGTGTAGTGTGTATGTGTATAGGATGTGTATGTGTGTAGCCTGGTATGTGTGTGTACGCTGTGTAGGTGTGAGTGAATGTGGTGTTGTGCTGTAGAGTGTGTATGGTGCTGTGTAGTGTGTATGTGTAGGGTATATGTGAGTGTGCAGCCTGGTGTGTGTGTGTGTACGCTGTATAGCGTGTGAGTGAATGTGGTGTTGTGTTTGGGGTGTGAGTGTGTGGTGTGTGTGTAGTGTGTATGTGTATGGTATCTGTGGCGTGTAACCTGGTGTATGTGTGCTGTGTAGGAGTGTTGTGTGGGTTTTGTGTGTGGTGTATGTTTGCGGTATGTATGCTGTGTATGCTGTGTAGTGCGTGTGAGCACGTGGTGTGTATGCTATGTTTGTGTGTGGCATCTGGGTGTAGTGAGTGTGTTGTATGTGAGAGCATGTGTTCTGGTGTGTATTTGTGAGTGTGTTGTGTATGTGCAAAAGTTTGAGTGAATAGTGTGTTTAAGTATGTGGTGTGTGTGCTGGGTGGAGTGTGTTGTGTGTCTGTGGTATGTGAGTGTGTGGTGTGTGTGCTGGGTGGAGTGTGTTGTGTGTCTGTGGTATGTGAGTGTGTGGTGCGTGTGCTGGGTGGAGTGTGTCGTGTGTCTGTGGTATGTGAGTGTATGGTGTGTGTGTGCTGGGTGGAATATGGAGTGTTTCTGTGGTATGTGAGTGTGTGGTGTGTGGTATCAGAGCATATGCAAATGTATTGTACACGAGAGCATGTATTTTGGTGTGTATTATGAGTGTGTTGTGTATGTGAGAGAGTGTGTGTTAATCATGTGCATTGAGGATATGTACAAAATGTGTTGTGTACACATGCTTGTGAGTATGTTGTACATGTGTGTTCATGTGTGCATTTAAGAGTATGCTGTGTTTATGTGTGTGAGTGTTTTGTGCATGCACAGGTATTTGTATGTATTTGTGCATGAGTGTGTTATATGTATGTGTTTTGTGCATGTGAATATGTATATGTGTGTTGAGTGTGTGATGTGGGCTTCTGTGCATAGGAGCTGCTGCATGCAAATGCGTGTTGTGTGTATGTGTTATGTGTGAGTGTGCAGGATGCATGCATGTGTATTTGTGTGTGCTTGTGTTTCAGTCTGGTTTTAAGAGTGGTTGAATGAACTCATGCAGAAACTGTCCAGGGTCAGATTGCTTTGTTTTGTGAACTTGGAACAAGAGCACACCCCCGTGCTCCCCGGCAGGGGAGCAGAGTGCACATTTGCAGGCTGGGCAGGTGTGGGTGCATGCTGGCAGCCATAACCCCTCCTCATGGGCAGGCAGCTTCTCGCTGGGGCAGGTGGCCTCTGGGAAGGTGGAGAGGGAGAGCTGAGAGGGCAGAGGGCAGGAAGAGGTGGGCAGGCATCTGGGGCAGGAGGGACCGAGAGCAGCCCTCTGGGACCTTGGGAAATAAGTAACCCAAGTAAAGACGGGTCAGCAGGATGTGCCACCTGTGGTCGACCATTCCGGAAGGACAAAGGTGCAGTGTTGGTTTGTGTGCAGGGTGACTGTGGGGTGATCTGACAGCTGGCAAGACTCATCCTGGCCGGTGGTGATTCCCTGTGGCCAGGAGACCCCTTGTTATGCAGCAGCCCAGTCTGGATGGGAGATGGTTTCCCCAGGTTTCCAGGGAAGATAGGGGTTCTGAAGCAGATAGCAAAGTGCCATGAGACAGGTCCAGACTCTAGAAAATAGCACTGGCAACATTATCACCAGCACTACCACCACCACCCAAACCACTACCATGACCACTATCACTGTCACCACAATGATAACCATCACCATCACCACTACCAAATGACCACCATGACTACCATCACTATGATCACCATCACCACTACCACCATGACCACCATCACCATGATCACCATCACCATCATCACCATGATCACCATCACCATCTCCATCATCATCACCACAATCGCCACCATCATCACCATGATCACCACCACCATCACCATCATCATCACCACAATCACCACTATCATCACTATCACCACTACCACCATGGCAACCATGACCACTATCACCATGATCACCAAGACCATCATCATCATGATTACCATCATCATCACCACAATCACCATCACAACCATTATCACTATCACCATCACCATCACCATCATCATCATCACCACAATCATGATCACAACCATTATCACCATCACTACGACCACCATCACCATCATGACCACATCACCATCACCATCACCATCATCATCACCACAATCACCATTACAACCATTATCACCATCACCACGACCACCATGACCACCATCACCACCATTACCATTACCATCATCATCACCACCATCACCATCACAACCATTATCACCATCACCATGACCACCATGACCACCATCACCACCATTACCATTACCATCATCATCACCACCATCACCATCACAACCATTATCACCATCACTACGACCACCATCACCATCATGACCACATCACCACCATCACCATCACCATCATCATCACCACCATCACCATCACAACCATTATCACCATCACCATGACCACCATCACTACCATCACCATCACCATCATGACCACCATCATCGTCACCACCATTATCCCCATCATCACCACCATATAATCACTACGGTTATCACTGTCACCACGACCACCATCACCATGACCACCATTATTATTACCACCGTTACCCCCACCATCACCACCACCATCTAATCACTACCGTTGGAGTAATGACTGGCTATTTCTGTTCGCCCACATCCTTTCTCTATCCCTCTGTGCTGCCTATACCTGCTCCAGAAAGCTGCCTGCCAGGTGGGTGACGTCACCCCTGCAGCCCTCACCTTGACACTTCTACTTGGGGCTTCACGCATTTGGAGGCTGTGGCAAATGTCAGATGGAGGAGGGACAGAAGGGAGGTGCAATGTCCTTCCTTCACCGTTCCTGCTCCGCTGCACTGTGGCAGTGGCTCCATCCCTCCAGGCGCCTGCCCCCGCCAGGTTGTCTCTTCCCTGGGCTCCGTCCCTTCCCCCCTCTGCCTCCCACCCTGGGCGTGGTCACAGCTCCCACCACAACAGCCCCTTGACACCGCAGCAGGTCTGGTTTTCCTGTCCTCCTGCCAACACCTCCAAAAACACTCCTTTCAGGAACAAATCTCTTCAAACGCCTCTGATAAGAGGCTCATGTGCTTCCTGCCCAGACTCTGAGAGGTTCCAGTCCCACTTGGAGCCAGGCACAGCAAATGCGGCCTAGAGGACCCCCATGGTGCCTGTGCAAGGCTGGCACCAACTCCAAGAGCCCGGTGGCACCGTGCCCAGGCTGTGTAGGCTGAGCTCAGGGATGCGGCCTTCCCCAAGGGGCCTTGGGCAGAAGGGCTGAGTCGGGCTCTGGGACTGTGAGAGATCACAGAGGAGCCCTCAACATCGGGGTCCACCCAGGCCTGAAGGGTGAGCCCCAGAAGTCCCAGAACCTGCCCGACTGCCCGGGGGCTGTGAAGTCTGCTGCGCTCTGGTGGAGAAAGCCTGGGCCCACCTGTGCATGCCAGGCCACACCGGGTGAGGACGCGAAGGAGGCTCCTCTGGCCTCTGGGCCTAAAGCCCTTCCCAGCGGCCACCTTCCCTCCCTCCCTGAGCTCCTTCTCCCCACCCGGTTCCATCTTTATACCAGGAGCTCGCTTGTTTCCTCTGCCTTCTCCTGCCTCCCACCCAGCCCTGTCCTGCTCCTCGGTTCTGAAGCTCCCGCACTGGGACATCAGCCGCTATGAACATCCAAAGAAAGCAAGCCCTCGGGGCCAGCGGACAGAGGAGACCCTGAGTGGCCAGGCTGGCCTCTTCCACCCCCTGGACCCCAGGATGGGACTCTGGGAAGGTCTGCAGGCGCCAAAGACACCTGCTCCCATGGGCAGGACTTTGTCACTAGTGAGCCAGCGTCTTCCCAAGACTGTCCCATTCCTGAGCCTCGGGGTGGCTGGACTACCCACAGTAGCAACTCCTGGCTCCGGGAGGGAGCACGGCCCAGGACAGGTGGGACATCACCTCATCTGCAGGTGCTTTTAGAAAGGAGATGTTAGTTTCTGGTGTGGAGCCCTTCAGGTGGGCAGAGGGGTGTCGCGGGGCCGAGTCTCGGCTTTCCTTCCTCTGGCCTCCCAGCCCCTTGCAGGGTCCTTGGACCCTGTTTTCCCGTAGATCTCAACCCTTGGTCTGACCGCAGCCTCTGTTTCTCTTACTTTCCCCAGACCCTGCTGCTGCCTCTCGGTTGCCTCCTCTTTCTCTGTCCTTGTGCCCCACAGTAACAATGCACCTGGCACACAGAGTGCCTATGGCTCTGCTGCGGTTGCTGGGCCTTACGTACCATCTGGGGTGGCCCACCCTCCCCAAGTACACCCCTGGCCATGAAGGCCATGAACTTCACCCCAGAAGTCTGGGAGGCACCCCAAGTGCCCGTGACGCAGCCACCAAAACAAAATCCATTCCCATGTCCTGGTCTCTGTTACTCCACCACCGTTTCCTCTAACAGCAAAACCAAGTCTCTCCCCAGAGCCTTTGAAACAATGCCTGCCAGGAAGGGGCTCCGTCGCCAGCCTGCGGCTCTGCCTGTCCCACCCTGCGATCCGAGCACCTGGTGTCAGCGCTGGTGACAGCTTGCCACACTACCACCGAATAAAGAGCCACACAGTCGCCCAGCCAGCGGGCAGGGGAGCTGGGGCCCAGAGCCCGGTCTTGGCCCACACAGAGCAGGGTGGGGACCTGCACCCACACAAAGGCCTCTTTAGCAGGCAGGAGGATGCCTGCCATGGGCCTGCCAGCCCCGGGGACCCGCCCGCAAAGACACAATGGG
This sequence comes from Glis glis, assembly GCA_004027185.1. Classification (NCBI taxonomy): domain Eukaryota; kingdom Metazoa; phylum Chordata; class Mammalia; order Rodentia; family Gliridae; genus Glis; species Glis glis. The sequence continues at coordinate 16,257 of PVJS01008115.1, read as the reverse complement.
CAGCTTGTGCGTCTGGGTGCCCATCCCTCCTGGCCCCCAGGCGTGGCGCCACAGACGGGGTGAGTGTAGTGGCGATGAGGGTCAGGGAGGGGACTCTGTGTCATTGGCACGACCCCATGCAGGTGCCCAGGTCCAAAGAGCAACCCAGTGTGGTTGGCAGAGCAGTTCCCCAGAGATGACTGCTCTAACCCTGGAGTCTGTGACCAAGTTACCTAACCTGGCAAAGAGGATTAAGATCGTTAATCACCTTAAGGCAGGAGGCTTATGCCTGGTTATATGGGCTGTCCCGGTGTGCACACCAACCTCTGTTGGATGAGGAGAGACAGGAAGGGGATTCAACGTCAGAGAGAAGCAACACAAGAAAAACTTGGCCACCAGCCAGGCGTGGTGGCACACGCTTGTAATCCCAGTACTTTGGGAGGCGGAGACCGGAGGATCCGGGTTCACAGCCAGCCTCAGCTCTCTCTCTCTCTCTCTCTCTCTCTCTCTTTCTCTTTCTCTCTCTCTCTCTCTCTGTCTCTCTCTCTCTCCTTAGTGAGGCCCTCTGCAACTTCGTGAGACCTGGTTTCAAAATAAAGTATAAAAAAATAGGGCCGGGGGTGTAACGCGGAGGTAGAATGCCCCTAGGTTCAATCCCCGGTACCGCAAAAAAGAAAGAAAAACTTGGCCACCACTGCTGGCTCCACATGGCAGAAGAGGAGCCAAGCAATGGGTGGCCTCGAGAAGCTGGGGCAAGCGAAGAAACAGGTCTCCCCAAGCCTTCAACACAGCCCCTGAGACCTTGACCTTAGTCACATGAGATCCGAGTGGACCCCGACCCACAGAATGGAGAGAGGATAAATCTGTGTGTTTTAAGCCACTGAGTTTGTGGTCATTTGTCACAGCAGAGACAGGAAAGTCATCCACTGAGCAGTGAGCCATGATGTGGGGATGTTGGCTCTGCCCCCATGGTATGCAACCAGCAGGCACTCACAACCTGGAGTTCTGCACCCGATACCCAAGAATACAGGTGCCCTCTGCCAAGGGCTGCGGCAACCAAGTGAGACCACACAGGGCCTTAGAAAGTGGGGCCAGCCATCCGCAGGATATCCCCAGGTATAAACGGAGGGTGACAGGACACTGGTGCAGTCCACCCATGTGGGCTGGAGTTCAATAGGGTGCAAGGGAGCCCGTAGGATGGGCAGCATGGGGTGGGGGCTGCAGGAATGAGGAGAAAATGGAAGGACAGTTTGGGGTGCCCTGCGGGGACCAATGTCTCTCCAAAGATGACCAAAGGTGTGGATGTGGCTGTAACCAGGGCTTTTCCACCCAACGGGGTTGCGGGAGAAGGGAGAGATCAATCCTATCCACGCTGGGGCTATGGGAGGAGGCTGGACAGATCCCTGCAAGAAGCCGCAGACATGGCCAGCTCTCTGGGATAAAAGGCGGCATCTTCTGCAGGTGTCAGGATGTGGAAGAGGTGTAGAGGTGGATGGTGGCAGGTGGGGACACCAGGTGAGGGCTCACGCGGGGCAGGGGTGGGGGTGAGGGACACCTGGAGGAGGCCGGGTGGCAGGGACAGGCTGGCTGTGGGCATGTCCAGCCGGATCAGGGCAGATCCTCCCACCCCACCAGGAGGAGCCGACCAGGGAGGAGGCTGCTGCTTCCATGAATCCTTCTGTCTCTGTAGGTTTCCTGGTGGTGCTGTAACAAAGTGCCAGAAACCCTGTGGCTTATAACAACAGAAATGTATCGTCTTGCAGTTCTGGAGGCCGGAAGCCCCTAATTAAGGTGTCTTTAGGGCTGGTTCCTTCTGTTGCAGGCCCTGAGGAAAAATCTGTTCCAGGTCAGAGGGCTGCCAGCAGTTCTGGGGGCTCCCTGGCCTGTAGCCGCTTCTCATTCTCTGCCTCCTCCTCCTCGGGCCCCTCCCTGTATGTCTCTGCATCTGAATCTCTATCTTCTTCTGAGGACGGCAGTGTCGGCTTACGGCCCACACCGATCTAGCACGGCCTCACCTTAACTTGAAGACATCTGTCTGCAAAGACCATTCCCAAACAAGTCCGTTCGCAAGGGCCAGGAACATATCTCTTTGGGGAGCATCATTCAACCCACAACATCTCCAGGACACTAAATGGCATCAGGACGTCAAGGGTGACCCAGGCACTCAGAGTGGCTGCACCCCACGGATGCCGGGCTGTGCGCGGAGGGCCAGGAGCAGACCCCTATGGGCCTGGGTCTCCTCACCTGTGGGACAGGAGGTGTGGAGTGCACGTGGAGCTGCAGCGCATCAGGCCCTGCACAGGTGTTACCCTTGGAGGGGGCAGCGGCCCCACACTGGGGCTGGAAGCACCTGGGGCCAGGAGGCAGCTTCCTGGGGAGGGAGGGCAGGGCCACTGCCCAAAGCCTCTTCACTCTCCTGGCCAAGTGGCTGCTGGGTGAAGTCCTCCATGGAGGAGCCTCCAGCTCTGTGGAGGAGGTCTGATCCCCCCCAAGTCAACCAGGACAGGGCAGGGACAGGGCCGGTGAGAACAGGAAGTTCTTAACCAGGTGTCCACCGACCCAGGAGGCAGACCATGGCTCTGAGGGCAGTGAGCTGCTGCAGGCTGCCGGGGAACACAGCCCCAACACCCTTCCAGGTACCCCCAGAGCTGCCGGCCACAGCAGGATCCCAGCCAGTCCTCCTGGGGGGGGGCTGCTGCAGGGGAATGTTGAACAGGAGAGTGTGGCCCCGGAAGGCTGGTTGGGGCCCACACCAGGCCCACTGTGCTTCTGAGCTGGAGCTCTGTCCCGCTCAGCCCCCTCCCCAATCCCAAGGGTATGAGGTCTTTCACCCTTTCTATCAAGGGGTGACCCGAAAGACTGAAGTGCACCCAGGGCTGCTTCTGTTCTCCCTGAAGATAGGATCCTGGCAGGAGAGAACTTGGGACATTCCTGGGGAGGCCTGAGGGTGCATGAACCGAGAACAAGTCCGCCCGGTCTTAAACACAGAGGGTCTGCGTCAGACATGAAGGCCAGTCACAGTGACAGGCATGGAGTTCCCTAGCCAGGAGATGTGGCTCTGATCGTGGGTCCTCCAGCCTGAGGTTCTCTGGGAGAAACTTTCGGAACTCAGCAAGCATCAGGCAAATGGCACAGGACAAGTCCCCAGGACACTGCGTCCCCAGAGCCCAGTGTCCCCAGAGCCACCTGCCAGGGAGCCACCTCTGTCCCTGGTGACCCTGTGTCCTAGGCACCACAGCAGCTGCTAGGTGCATTCCTGTGTGTGTCAAACCCAAGAGCTACAGGCCACCGCTGGGTGGACACGTCACCACCTGCTCACCTGTCGCCCCACTCACATTTGGGCCTTGGGACTCCAGCAAGCGTGGCCCCCGCAACCTGAGACTCACACCCCTGCCCCAGGCTGCAGGTCCCACTCCAGGGTGAGAAGCTCAGCAGAAGCACTTCCGGGTTCTGCCTGCTTAGAAGGATCTGTGCCCTTCCTTCAGATCAGCCCCCAGGTCACCCTCTGCCTCTCCCGGGGTGCCTGGGGCTCCTCATTGCTGAGAGCTGCCCCCAGGTGCTCAGGGCCTGGGGTGAGGGCATCTGTCCCCTTGCAGGAGCCCCAGGGATTCCCATCCACTCTGCCAAGGGCACCTTCCAGGGCAGGGCCTCTGTCCCACCCATGCTGACTCAGGGGCGGGAGGGGACCCCAGATAGCCACCACCTGGGCTCCTGAGTGGCAGGCACCCTGCCTGGTGTCCTGCAGCCAATGCACTCCTCTCTCTGAAGCCAGGCACCCAAGGGTCCAGATCGGGCTGCCCATTCCCCATCCCCCAGGGATTCTCTATTCCTAGGATAGACGCCAAGCCGAGGCCCCGCCCCTCTATCTCAAGACTGACACATGTGCTACTATTTGTGGCTGGCGTCCTCCCCTAGGCCAGTCACCTCCTCCTCCAGGGAGGTCTCAGCCATGAGTCACTGGCTCTGCTCTGGGGTCAGGCTGGAGCAGCCTGGTCTGCTCAGACCTCAGGGGTCTACCCTCGGAAGTGGGGACGCTGACCCCAGCAGGTGGCCTGGTGCTGGATGGGGAAGAGAGAAAGGGGTCTGCCCTCCCTAGGCTGGGACTTTGGTGGCCCTGCCCCTGTTCTGTGTGGCCGGGGCTATGGCCTGAGCATGGCTGACCCGCCCCCACACTCTGGCTTCCCAGCCTCCAAGCCCAGCGTGTGACGAGGCCTCTTGCCGTCTGAGGCATAGCTCTGCTCTGAGCGGCTGGAGGTCAGGTCTCATGCCCAGGGTGGCCGGTCCCAGGAGGAACTAGCCAGCCACTGTGAGGTGGGTGAGTTGGGGGGACACAGGGCAGAGGTCACAGCAAGAGAGAAGGCCCCGTGGTCTCAGGTGCTTCCAGGCACCTGGACAGGCCCCTACGGTCACACTCGCTACCTGGGGACAGTGGCTCACCCTCTCGTCCTGGCTCTGTCCCAGCTGAGCGTGGCCTGGGCTGGTCCTCTTTCTCTGGCCTCCGTTTCCTTATCTGTTCACTAGGGCACCCAGCTGGGTCAATTAGATGTCAAAGTGGGGGAGCTGCTAACCCCTAGAGGGGATAGAATGGTAGCCCCCCAAACTCCCTGTCCACACAGAACCTGTGAATGCGACCACAGTTGGAATAGGGTCCTGCGATGTGACGGGGCGTCCGGAGATGATTGTTGCATCCTGGATTAGGGCGGTGTCCTCCACAGAGGACAGGCGAGGCAGAGGCACGACACATATAGTGACAGGCAGAGGCAGCAGCGCTGTCTCCAGGAGCCGAGGATGCTGGGAACCACTGGCAGCAGAGAGGCGTGGAGTGGCCGTCCCTCCAAGCCCCAGAGGGGCCAGCCTGCCCACACGTCGAGCTTGGACTTCTGACCTCCGGGATGGCGAGACAGTCGCCGTCTGTGGTTGAAGCCACCCAATCTGTGGTACTCTGCTATGGCAGCCACAGGAAATGGATACGCCCAGGATGCTCTGAGTTAGGGACCCAGCAGTGACTCCACACAGCCCCGTCAGACACGCAGAACCGGGGCTGGGTGCGGGGGTGTCGTGGGTGAGGGAAGGCCCCCAGACGCTGGGGGACAGCATTGGCATAATCACCGATGTGGGAGACAATTACCGCTGGGGAGCAAGCACGACGTGCCCGCCTTGGCCCAAGCCACAGCTCCGCCCCCCTCAGCCCTGTCTGCTCCCTCCTCCAGGCCGACTGATGGGGCGAAGGGCCTGCGCATTCAGAGAGGGTGTGATGCACCTTAGCCGCTTCCCTATGGGGCCCGGATCACCACCTGGTGAGAGCCCCTTTCACCCTGATTCTTTGATTCCTGCAGGAGAGGAGCCAATGACCCGCTTCCTTAGGAGCAAGAACAACTGGGCTTCGGCTGCAGAGTGCAGGAGGCTTGGGAGGGAGATGTATGAACCCCATCTCCTGCACGCTCAGTCCTGGCCCTGCTAGTCAGTGGCAATGTGCTACACAGGCCGGACCCCCTGCCCGAGGCTCGCTGAGGGCTCAGGATGGGGGAGCAAGTAGGTGCAGCAAGGCCAGGGCTTGGGGAGCGCCAAGGGAGTACAGGTGCCCTAGGGACTTCCTGCTTACAGAAGAAGACAGCTGAGCAGGTAAACTGAGGCACGGCTGGCACACAGAGTGTCTGGGCTGAGGAGCAGGGGCCTATTGACATGAGCAGAAGGAGGCAGTCACTGCCAGGAGTTGGGGGCATCCTATGGGCAGCGGAAGCCCTGGAGGGGGACACACAGCGTCACCCCAGCTCGGGCGAGCTGCGGGGCTGGGGAGACTTCTAGAGGGCCTTTGCAATGATGAGCTGTCCAGTCTCCCTGACTTGCGTTTGCTCCTCCCCTGATGGGAGGGGTCAGTGATGAAGGGAGGGCCGGCGGGGACACTCGTGGGGTCACGCAGCTCTTCCCACACAGGAAAAGGCTCTGCTCAGGCTGAACCCCCACGGAGCCAGTGCAGAGACGACAGAAGCCCCGCTCCTCCATTCCCTCAGCAGCTCAGTCCTTGCTCATTAGGGTCCTTTGTGAGCTCTTTCATCTCAGTGGAATTGCAGGTTTCCAGCGGTGGCCAGGGCTCCTGCCAAGGCCCTCAATTAGCTGGAGTCCTTCGGTGGCCACAGGGTGGCAAGCCCGCTGCTCCAGGAGCTGACTGGGAGCCCGATGGGGGAGAGCTAATCCCGCTTCCGCTGGCTCCTCCGGGGCCTGACCCCGGGTGCACGCATCATGGAAACTGCTTTAAAAGCGGCGTGGTAGGAGAAGGGATGTGGGCTCTCGGCAGTCAGTGCTCGGCGGAACGTGCAGCCTGTCTCTCCCCCAGGACGCCTCCCCGGGACCCCAAGAGCTGTGATGTCACTATGACTCCATGCAGCTGCCAAGCTCCCAGCGTGCAGGCCCCTCCTGGCCAGCTCGGCACTGACGCAAATCAAAAGCTTCCAGCTCTTGGAGCAGCTGCCACCCGCCACTCAGCTGGCAGCCTGCGGTCCACAGAGGGGAGGGCGGCGGGCTCCACCGCAGGGCCTGGCATTTGAGATAATCAGCTGCTCTTTAAAGGGCGGCCAGCGTGGCGTGTGGGGCTGCCTGGAGGTCAAGGAGAGACACCATCCTCACAGCCTGGCGAGGACAGCTGCCCCACAGAACCACACGTCCAGCCTGTTGGCCATTCCCTGCCCCATCACCCACCCTGGTGACTGGGTCCTTTGGCTCTGACCACTGGTTATTTGGCCAGTGTGGTGCTTGAAGCATGGAAGGAAGGTAGACCAGGTGGTCACGCAGCCAAGAGGCAGGTGCTCTGCCCATTTAGGGGGTGTGGAGTGACCATGGGCTGGGGAAAGCATGCAGGGCAGCCCTGTGTGGCGTTGAGCAGGGCCTCCATTCAGAGCCTCCATGGCCGGCCTCCCCAGCCTCCGAGGAGCTGGTCTCCCCTTTCATAAGATCCTCACCAGAGTGTCACAGCCACACAGGCACACCTGGAGGGCTCCTCAGAGGAATGTGCTGGCCGAGATCCATGAGGGGGGCCGGCTTGACAAGCATGAGAACCGGACACCTTCTGCCAGCCTACCAGCTGCTCTTCCTTAAGCACGCACACATGTAGTTATATATGTGTGCAAATGCACACGTGTACACGCATGTACAATGTATGGCAAATGCGCACACATACACGAATGACCCACACATGCAGCATTTGCATGCGTGTAGCACGTGCAAGAATACCGTGCATTACACACATGTCCACAGGGTACACACTCACACATGCACACATGTTCATGTGCGTGTACACCACAGTGCATGCGCACAGCTAGCATTACACATGTGACACACACAGTATATTTGCCCACGAATCTATGTTCACACACACTGGACAGGACATGGAGTCTCCTAGGGCTTTGACCACCGCACAAGGACACTCTATCCCTCCCTCGGTCCTACTCCGTAATGTGCCTGTGCCATGACCCTCTCCCCAGCATAAGGATGGGGTGTCCAGGAGCTGAGGAAGGCCACCTGGGAGGGTGACAGTAGGGTGGTTGCTTGGGATTGGGAAGCAGGTTCATTCAGGTGAGTGGACGAGTCTGAGGACAATAAGTCGAGGTCCTACCTCCCGGGCACCTTGCCCTGGACAGACAGCCAGGGTAAGGAAAGAACCCTCTCGGGCCGGCTTGTCCCTCCACAGGCAAAGGCAAGGAGCACAGTGGACATGACTGCTAGGACAGGGACACTGCCGCACACCCGAGTCCACCCAAGCGGTCAGGGCTGGGGGGTAGGATGCAGCAGTCTAGGACCTCTTGGCCAGGACAGGTAGTCCTAGGGGCAGGACCCCCCCAAGAAAGCACCTGCTTGGGGTGCAGCCTGTGTGTCCCTGCCTAGAGGCCAGAACTGTCACTGGCCGATTACCTTCGGGCAGGCCAGCAGGGAGACCACCGCCCGCCCCTTCTGGCCCGTGTGGCACTGTCATAGCTTCCCCTTGAGGTCAGATGCGACTGCCACACCACACCGCACAGAAGCCGGGATCCTGGCAGCCCAGGTCACTCGAGTCAGGCCTCAGGACACGGGTGACCCATCAGGTCATGAAAACAGCAGGTGCTATTCCAGGGAGGACCCAAAGCTGGTGGGATTACAGAGAAAGATCCAGAATGGTGCAGCAAGATTGCAGTGGGGGTTAGCAGGAGAGCGGCCGCTGAGGCCAGCGGGCAGTCCGGGGGTCTAGGCACCCAGGCTGACTGGCGTTTCTCACTGTGTGTGAAGGCCACCTCTAAGGCCTCTCCTGCAGGTGTCAAGGTCTGCATGCTTCCCAGACAGCCCTGTGTCCTCGGGCCACCAGAGCTGGCCCCCCACTGCAGGGCCAGGCTGACCAGTGCTCCTGTGCAGTGCCCATACTGCCAGCTGAAGATGGGGGGAAGCCGGAGCCTCGTGCTGCGCGACTCGGCCGGGAGGCAGCTGGGGATCGCAGGTAACCCCCTTCTCCCTGTACCTCTGCCTCTACCATCCTCCGGAGTCAGCGTTGCCAGCATACCTGTGTTTTGTTGTAATAACTAATTGGCATAGGGTGCACCCACCAGTGAGCAGGGGCTGGTGGTCACAGTCCCCACATGGCCATCCCATGGCTGTCATATGCAACTAGGGACAGGGATGGAGGGGGGACAGTTGAGTGTGGTTCCTGTCCCAGGTACAGCAGAGTCATCAGTGTGACGGAGATGGAAGGACCCGGCCCCATCATACCTGACTGACACCTCATTTCCAGACAGGGATGGTCATTGGTCAAGTTGAGTCGATCAGGGGTCACCCGGCAACCCTTAGCTGATGCTGGCACAGCACCCCTCCCCCCTCTTTACAGGAAATAGAAACCCAGTGACCACAGCCTGCAGCCCACAGCCCACACCGCCCCTGGATAAAGGGAACATGTTTCGGCTTGTAGCCGAGCCAGGCAGGGCCCAGCCAACAGTTTCTGTCTTCCTGCCCACTCCCGGGCAGTCGCGAAGGCCAGCGCCCCAAGAGTCAATATTCCCACACACTAACCTGCCCTTCAGTTTATAAGACATAAATATTTGCTCTTCCATTAAGAAAATAATCAGAAGTTATCCTGTAAGTGAAGTGTACACACCGCTGCCCTTCAACTCTAACACCGTTCTTTCTAGATGGCGGAAGGAAGAAGCTCGCATGGAGGGCTCCGGGAGTGGAAGCCCACCCTCTAGGCCCTGCCTCCACCTTCCTGCACAGAAGGAAGCAGCGCTGGGAGAGGGAGGAGGGCAGGAGGCCTGGGCCTGGGACCGAGGCCGGGAGGAAGCAGCTCTCTGCCATGGGCCTCATGTGCTTCATCCCAGTGCCCAGCTCCGAGCCCCGTGGCGAGGCCTGCACAGTGCCCAGGCAGGCGGCGGGGTGCACGGGTGGGGCCCGGAGCTGTTTCCAGGCCAAACCCCTCACACAGCCGTGCCGCGGAAGCGGTGAGACTGCAGAGAGGCCTTCAACCTCAGTTCTGCACTGGGTCCCAATTCTTCCTCTTGCTGGACACATGAGCCCAGGCCACTTGCTCAGCTGCTCCAGGCCTCAGTTTCCCTGTCTGGGACAGAGGGACCCTGGCTCCTTCACACAATTGCCCACTCTGGGTTGGGGTGAGGCTATAGCTGGAGGATGGGCCAGAGGGGTGTAGAGCCAGCTCCTACCAGCTGTGGGAACCCATGGTGACCCTTATCTGACACCGTCTACAATGAATGCACTCTGGTGGCTTAGAATCAGATGCTACATTGCCGGGCGTGGTGGCGCATGCTTGTAATCCCAGTACTTGGGACGCCGAGACAGGAGGATCGCAGGTTCGCGGCCAGCCTCAGCAACTTTGTGAGGCCCTCCTCGACTTTGTGAGACCCTGTTTCAAAATAAAAAATAAAATAGGGCTGGGGGTGTAGCTCCAAGGTAGAATGTCCCTGGGTTCAATCCCCAGTACCAAAACTAAATAAAAAAGAAAAAAGAATCAGATGCTACATTAGAGAGGTCCACCAGCCCGCCATCGGCCCGGCCTCCTATAACCTCTCATGCCCCTCAACCCTGGACAGAAATAAGACTGTACGGGCACAGGCCACAGCAGGCCCCTGCTGTGTCACACCAATACATGAGAAAGCAAGGAACAATTAACACACTGCCGAGGTCGCTCTGTCCAGTCTCTACCATCCAACGGGTGTGAGTTCATCAAGGGGCTCTCCAGGCAGGAGAGCAGCCCCTCCTCCTAGGCGCCTGTCCTGGACACCTCCAGGAAATCCACGCTGCTGCAGGGGGTGGCAGGGCTCCCCCTTTCCGGTGACCTCTCCATGAGAGCCTCTGAGGGGTCCCCATGTGCTGGAGGCGCCCGGGCACAGGGCTTCTGGGGGCTCTGGCTGCCTCTATTTAAATATTAATGGGGTGCCTGTGTGGGTTTTCACCAGAGCTGTCCTCACTGTTCATGTGGCCCCTCCGGCTGCCTGCGGATGTGCACCAGGTGTGGAACCGAAGGCCATGTGGGTTTGATTCTGATCTAGGTTTGGGGGAGGAGGAAGGCTGCCCAGCTGCCCAGGCCCCCTGGATCTCCTCTGTGTCAGTTGCTTTAGCCCTCAGGGCCCTGGGCTCCTCGTTTCCGAGGGAGAATTATGTGCTCCGCTGAAGCCCCATGAAGATGGTTCCTTCCACATTAGTAACATTTTCCACAAGCCCTCTGGATTCAGCGTGGGGCCTGGGTGGGGGGAGGGGCAGCTATTTGTTTATTTTCAGGCGGCAGGAAAGATTAGGCTGGGAGCTGTGGTCAGCCCCGTGTGGACCTTGTGACCCATCTAGGGCCAGCAGGTGACTGGAGCTCTAATAAGGAAGTACTTAGGTCCAGTGGCACTTAGGTCCAGTGGCACTCGCAGGCCACGCTCGGGGGCCTGCCCTCCCCACCTGGGGCCTCTTCCCTCTCCTCTCTTTCTGCCCCCTCCTTCCTCCTTCCATGTGAGGCAGCCCTGGCCCTGGCCTGGCCTGGCCTCGTGTTAACCCGTTGTCCTCGCTTCTCCTCCATCTCCAGAAAGATCCCTGGGGAAGCCCCTCTCGAGGGTCCACTGAGTCCAGAGAAATGCCTCTCACCTGTCCCAAAGAATGGGCCCATTCCGCCAGGTCTCCCTGCATTCCCACATTCCAGAAGGTTCCCCAGAGCAGAGGGAGCAGGAGATGGCCACCAGCCCCAGGCCGAGCCCGCACACCTCTGCTGCTCACACAGGTTTCTAGCTGCCTTCCCCTTTCCTCAAGGGGCAGTCTCTCTACCTGAACCTAGGTGCACTGAGCAGGAGGAAGATGGTGGGCAGGAAACCCAGAGGATGTCCTAGGAGGCCTGCCCATGCCCCGCCTGGCCAGAGGGGAGTGGGCAGTCTCCACCCCGGAGCCTGCTCTGTGCTGGTGCCCAGGGAGGAAGCGTGTCCAGGGCACCACCAGGCACGTGCGCTGGGAATTCTGGTGTCAGGCAGCTTCAGGAGGTAGGCAGCACGTGGCCACTGTTTGCCCCCAATACAGGAGCCAGGAACAAGTCCTGCTGGTGTCTGTCTGCCATCCACGGCACTGGTCTAGGAATGGATGCCCGGGGTACACTCAGGGTCCTCATGCCTCTGAGTTAGACTGCCACATGAGCCTTGGGGTGCTATGGCTGGGCCCCTCCCCAGACCCAGAAGGAGTCCCATCTATAGGAGAGAAAGAGCAGGGAGAACAGGAGAGGTGAGTATGCTCGGGACACTGAGGTCTCTGAAGCCCACCCCGACCTGGGTGTCTCAGTCAGCCTCTCACTGCTGTGACCCAAAATACCTGACAACTGCAACTTAGAGGAAGGCGTATTTGCTCCCAGTTCTGGAGATTTCTGAGGGTAAAGTCCACGTTAGGCCAGGTGATGTCTGTAGAGCTCAGGGCATGGTGGTGGGAAGCAGAGAGAAGAACACAAGGGCTCTGTTCTCATATCGTGGAGGCCAGAAGCAGAGAGAGCTAGAGAAGGAGGTTCATGGACGTGTGTTTAGTTCCCAAGACCACACCCCCGGTGACCCACTCCCTCCACTCACACACTGCCTGCCTAGGTCACCACCCAATAAATCCATTACAATGGGTTCATCCGCTGATGAGATTAGAACCCTCAAGAGTCAATTATATCACCTCTGAACATCAATACGTGAGCTCTTCAGGGGACCCTACATCCAAACCATACACTGGGTCACCCAATAAACTCCCTTTTTGCTTAAAGTTATTTTGAGTTGGTATCTTGCTTCCCTCAAAATCCCAAAGCTCTGTGTCTGGACTTCCCCTGGGCACTCGCAAAAGATACAGAGGGACCACACGGAGGACATAACCCAAGGTTCACGGTGACACGGCTGGCAGCTCATGGCCTGACCCCAGTGTTCAGCAGGACTGGATGGGTCACACATGTGGGACATGAGCAGAGGTACGGGCAGAGTCCAGTGGCCTGAGGACAGTGCCAGCACGCAGGGGAGCAGGCGACACCCAGAAGCCCAACACTGCCCGGACCCTCCTCACGCCTGGCAGATCCCGAGCCCACGCCGCCTTGGACACCTGGTAGACAGTGTGTCCACTCCTGTGTGGAGCTCGAGTCACCGTCCTGACCTGCTCCTGGTCCCCAGGGCGCCTCAGCCATTGTGCAACCTGTTGCTGAACCAAGATGGCCCGAGGGGCTGGCAGTTGTGCCAGGAATTCCAAAGGCCTGAGACTCCCACGGGCTGTGCTGGGTGGTAAAAATCCCCTGGGTTGCGGGCTGGGACACCAGTTAACCCCCCGCATAGCTTCCCTCCCACTGCTACCAAAGCACAAGCATTTCGTAGCCATAAAGTTAACAACATCCTGCTGGAAGCCATAAATTTGTCTGACAGGGCTGAACCATCTCCTGACGAGCGGTAGCTGGTGAGACGTGAAGAGAAGACGGTCCCTTGGATCGCACCCCTGCTCTGACACGGGGCCATTCATGGGGACTAGCCTGAGCTGCGAGAGGAGGCCAGTACTGCCAGAGTGGCATGGTCACCTGCCAGAGCCCACCTGGACCCGTCCTCTGACCCGGGGCCCAGCTATGGGGGCACCCGGAAGCTGAGCCCTCTGCCACCATCATGGCGCCCTTGGAGCCGGGCTCCAGGGGGAGGGGCGACTGGACATGGGTTCTGGCCGCGCCTCTCATTTTAATGAACCCCAGGGGCACTGGTGAAGACAGCCATTGCAAGCAAAGGAAGAAGGTAAGAGTGCCACCTCCCTTGCCCTCTCTGGGGAAACTGAGGCAATGTGGGCAAGTCCCGGGCTGAACATGGCACAGCTAAGACTTGAGTTCTGGGGCTGAGGTGTAGCTCAGAGGTATAGTGTTTGCCTAACATGCACGATGGGGCCGTGGGTTCCATCCCCAGCAACACACACACACACACACACACACACACACACACACGGAGAGAGTTAGGTTCTGGTCTCCTGACTTCCAAGGAAGGACTCTTTCCACAGCCCTGGGAGGAGGTTGGAAAGGTGAGCACCTCAGAATGGGGCCGGGGTGTGCCCCTAGATCTCACCCTTGGAGCAGCGTTGGGATAAATCAGACAGTTGGTGAGAGGAAGGGAATCTAAGGGTTATTGGAAATTGCAAAATGCAGACCTTGAAACCGAGGCTGGCTCTTTCTTCTCCAACACTTGCTTGACTTGTGGAATGTTCCAGAAACTCCCTGGTCAGGCAGGAAGCCATCAACCTGGTGAGTAGCCAAGCCCGCGTGCTGATATGGGCTGCCAGCCCACCCTGAGATGCATCAGAGCCGTTTTTAATATTCGCCTTTTTAGTTGTATGGTAAGGCTGCCTAGCTTCATAGTTTATCTTGTGTATATGTGAATGTGTGTGTGAGGACTCCGCGTATTGGCAATGAATCAGATTGATTAGCTAATGTAGATTTTGCCATAATTTCTAAACAATGCCTCAAGCATTGACGTTTGTAGAAGGCCGGTTCCTTTGGTAGCTAAACTGTCTTGTTGAGGTCACACTGGAACCGGGTAGGTCCTGGAAGCCGGAGGAGTTGGGTCACCTCGGGTATCACCCCAAAATAATTCTCCCCATTCCCCAAACTTACTTTGCCATCCTACCCCTCCTCTCTTTCTCTCCCCTCTTTGCCATGCACATCAGGAGCACACACACACACACACACACACACACACACACACCCTTTCCCAGACACATCAAGGTGCTAGGCCCTCTGCCCCCACTGCAGGTGCCCCTGGAAGGAAGGAGGGGTGGCATGGGGAAGGCCCTGCAGGTATGTCTGGGGAAGCGGCCCCAGCAGCAGGGCGCAGGTCAGCCCAGATGCACACACAACCCACACAGTGTTCCAGCCACCCCGGAGGTGGCAGCTGTGATCCGGGGAACTGTGGTCATTGGATACTGCTAGGTCCACAGGATGGGCGTCCACTCAGGTCAGACCCAGGGGCAGGACGGGTGAGGGGCACCGGGCATGGCTGCCCCAGCAGCTCAGGGCCCCAAGGGGAGTCGGTGACCTACCTCAGACTGAGGACATGTAGAATTTTAGTGCTGAAACATAGGAAATCCTGGCAAACTGGGACTCGCCCCAGCAAGGTGGCCCTCGGGGAGGGTCACGAAGTGGCTTCTCTACTGTGGAGTGATGGAGCTGGGACCCGAGGCTCGCTGGTCCTTATAGTCACTCTCCACCCTGGCCCTGCCTTCTTTGGGGGTGGCCAAGTCCTGGCTAGACTCCTCTGCCTGGGCACTGAAGATACGTGGCCCTTGAGAGTCCTGTCGTCCGGCTGTCCTGCAGGGCCCAGCAACCATATATATAGCGTGGCTGATAATTAATCAGCAACGTAGTCCAGGCCTCTGCTTCTCAGCCAGTGTCTCAGAGCACACTTCTTAGATTTCTCTCCCTCCAGGGTCTGTGAGACACAGCAAAGAGTCATGTGGAGCCTGAGCAGCAGGCAGAATTCAGCAGGTGAGTGTGAGCTTGTCCCAGCACCCCGCACAGGCCCATTCTCCCAGACCCCACGTATGCAGTTTAAACTCTTTTTTTTCCTGACTATAAAAATAATATGTGCCCATTCATAGAGCATTCAAAATATAAGGAAATCATAAGAAATAGAAGGAAAAACCAAGTACATTGTTGTGCCACGAAGACAACGCCATCAATATATGGGAAGGTTCCCCCAGCCGTGCCTGTCTGTGTGTATTTTACAAACAGCTCAGTATGCTGTGCATGGCTGTATTCTAAATGCATTGTCTTAGGTTCTATACTCATCTAGATGTCAGGTATCCGTGAATCCAGGGCTAACTGTATTAATTCTGCTCTCTGTATTCTCTGTGTGTGTGTGTGTGTGTGTGTGTGTGTGTGTGTGTATGTGTTCGTTCGTTCCTGGGGATTGAAGTCAGGGGTGTTCTACCTCTAAGCTACACCCCCAGCCCTGTTTTATTTGTTTATTTTTTGAAACAGGGTCTCACTAAGTTGCGAAGGGCCTCACTAAGTTGCTGAGTCTGGCCGCAAACCTGTGATTCTCCTGTGAATTCTTGATGCTCTGAAGTTTGGGGGTCTTGTAGCCCAGGGACAGACTGGAGATGGCAGATTCTTAGAGCTGGCGAAGGGCCCTGCAGCGACCAATCCATCCTCCCCTTCCTGTCACCCACACACCCAGCTAACAGCCCCTCCCCCAGCTCACCTCAGGGCCAGGCAAGTAGGGATGGCCCTGAGCCCCTGAGCTCACCAGACTTACTCAACCAGCCAATCCGCACCTGTTTCCCCATCTGCCTTTCCTGAGGAAACCCCAGTAGAGGCTCTGGCCCCACCTTCCCCATGCAGCTGTATGCCTAACAGCCGGGTATTTCCTGGTGCTGCGAGGCACGGCCTGGGCCTGGGCCTTCTTTCAGGAAGTGCGAGTGACACAAGTCTTTCAACGGCATCATCCCGCCATGTGGACATTCCGTTAGACCTCTATAAATTAAATCCCAGGTGTAATTTTAATACAATGTGTTAGTGTATATATGTGTATGTGCATGTGTGTATGGAGGGGTCATTTATGTCACTTAACACTGTAACATGGGTATTTTCTAATACCATTAACATTTTTTGTAAGTGTAATTTGTAATGATTTACATAGAATTTTCTCCTGTAGATATACCAACATGTCTCTGTCCTTTGCTATGTTTGGTTTGCTCCTACTCTTTTTTTTTTTTTGGTACTGGGGATTGAACCCAGGGACATTCTACCTCCGAGCTACACCCCCAGCCCTATTTTTTTTATTCTTTTTTTTTTTTTTTTTT
>PVJS01008114.1:23295-54184 GCA_004027185.1 Glis glis | reverse complement strand
TTTGGGAGGCGGAGACCGGAGGATCCGGGTTCGCGGCCAGCCTCAGCTCTCACTCTCTCTCTCTCCCTGTCTCTCTCTCTTTCTACTTAGTGAGGCCCTCTGCAACTTCGTGAGACCCGGTTTCAAAATAAAGTATAAAAAATAGGGCTGGGGGTATAGTGCGGAGGTAGAACACCCCTGGGTTCAATCCCTGGTACCACAAAAAAAAAAAAAAGAGTAAATAATTTCCATGTACTCTTTTATCCTCTTACTGATTTCTTGTTTCATTTCATTGTGGTCAGAAAAAATACTTTATGATTTCAGTTTTTTAAATTCATTGATACTTGTTTTGAGGCCTATTATGTGATCTATTATTGAGAATGTTTCACATGCTGATTAAAATTATGTGTATTCAAAAAAAAAAAAGAAAGGGGATTTGTCCTATTGGCTATCAAAATAATGGCTAGTCTAAGTAAAACAGCTGAGGGATAGACTGAGAGGTCAGTGAGACCGAGCGCTCACGCCTACAGGGATCTAGTGTAGTTGCATTTCAAATCAGTGGTTTGGGGAGAACTATCTCTGGATTGAAAATAACATCTGGTTTGTATTTCAAACAATATTGCAAAATAAATTCCAGATAGGTGAAAGTAAAGCCAAAATAAGATCTAAAAGTCTAGAAATCAATAAGAAAAAGACAAATAACCCCGTAGGAAAAAAATAAGCAAAGGATAGTCACGGGCCATCCCAGGAGAAGATACTCAAGCGGCCAGTAAATGTAGGAAGAGACTCCTACATTTTGTCAGCCTCCAAAGTAATCAGGGAGATGCAAATTAAAACAACAATGAGATACCATTTCACACCCATCAGATTGGCGACAATTAAAAAGGCTGACAATACCAAGTGTTATTACAGCTGTGGGGAATCCGGGACTCAGGCGCTGTCAGGGGTGAGTGTAAATTGGTAGGAACTTCTTTGGAGATCAGAATGGCAAGATATTGTAAAATAATCAGTGTGCATAGTGCTTGGCCACTCAGAGGGACAGAGTCCAGAGAGCAATTCTAGCTGTGGGCACACGCACGCAAGGAAGCTTGTGGCAGTACTGTCCCAGACAAAAAGAGGAAACAACCCGAATGCCTGGGTCAGCACAGATAAATGGGGTGTATTCATACTGTGAGTTTCTAAACAGTGGAAGAGTAAACTAGATCTGTACTAACCAGTGCAAATGGGCTTCAAAAAGATAAGAATAAGCAAGGCCAGGATAAGATGCATGGACTGGTCCCTTTATATTCATGCTTTACAAGCACACAGAAGACACTGAGTGATGTTTATTGGTACCTACGTGTGCAACCCAGGCAGAGATGGTTTCTCAGCAAGTACACAGTCCTCGGGCTCCTGTGGGTGGGTGGGGGGGACGCTCAGCATGCTAGTGTGCTGCATGCTAGTGTGCTGAGAACAATTGATGTGTCGCTCCTATTCTCGGTCTCTCTCTAAAATGCAAAAACATAAACTAGAAGAGAATGTTTTTGTGTTTGGGGGAAGGAGTAGGCCTCCCTGAACAAGGCTTTCAGGAAAAATCAACAGATTTGACGGCATCAAATCAAAGAGAATGCCAGGAAGCTGGTGAATGGCGAAACTCTCCATCAACAAAGTGGAAAGAAAGATGACTGAAAATATTGGTGATGCAGATGATAAAGGATCAAGCCTTGTGACATTAAAAAAAGCAAATACAAATCAATACAAACAAGACAGCCCAAGAGAAGAATAGGCAAAGGCAGTGGGCAGATGATTCCCAGGAAGAGAATCAGGCAAGGAGCTGAAGGAAGACAGGGTGTCAGGGAGGTGACATGGATACAGGAATGGGGGTTCAAGGTGCAGGGCCAGCACCGGCCAGTGGAGAGCCCGCCAGGCACCAGATGGGTGGCTGGAGAGAGGGAACTGGGGACACGGGGGCGCGGGGAGGGCTGGATGTGGGCGATGCTGGCCGGATGGGTGGCCAGGGTGGGGCTGGGGAAAGATGACCAGGCTGGGTTCTCAGGCCCTGGGCAGCTGGGGGCACCGCGGGGGCAGGTCCACATCAAAGGGTGGGACCACCAGCCGCTGGCACAGCCTCGCCCTCCCCTGCTCATCTGGCTCTGCTCTTTGATGTGTTTTGGGGAGGGCTCTGAGCCCTCTGTGCTGCGCTGCTTGGCCCTCACTCGTGCCAGAATCAGCCCTCCTGCCCTGCTTGGGGGACAGACACAGAGCAAGGGGTGACTTGTGGCTCCTACAGTGGGACCAGGACTGGGGAAGAGGTCTCCCAGGCACACAGGCTTACATCCCCAGTCTTATGGAGACCACGCTGCTGTCAGCCTGGGGAAGCTCAGTCCCGCTCCGACCACCATACAGAGGGTGCACTGAGGCCAGCGTGGCCTGAGGATGGCGTCCCTGCGAGGCAAGGGCTGAGCTCTATCCTCTCCCCTGGCTCCTGGACCCTGGGGTGGGGTGGGGTGTGGAGCGGGCTGAGGAGCAGGGCGGGGCCCCAGCATTCTCTGCCCCTCTCCCATAGTACTTCTGGCTGCTGGTCCTGTCCCGGGGTCTGGTAGGCATCGGCGAGGCCAGCTACTCCACCATTGCGCCCACCATCATCGGGGACCTCTTCACCAAGAACACGCGCACGCTCATGCTGTCCGTCTTCTACTTCGCCATCCCACTGGGCAGGTGAGAGCAGAGACGCAGGGGTTTGGGCGACGGTTCAGGAAAGGTCACCCTGGACTTGTAACCACTCTCTCAGTTAATCAAACATGTAGGTCTTAGAGGATCCCCTGATCGCTCCCTGGCCAGCTGGCTGGGTGGTGAGGGCGGCAGCCTTGTAGACAGGTAAACATTTCCCACCCTGTCCACCTAGCCTGACCTGTGTCCATCTTCTCTGCAGCGGCCTGGGCTACATCACCGGCTCCAGTGTGAAGCAGGCAGCTGGGGACTGGCGCTGGGCCCTGCGGGTAAGGTCTAGGTCCCCTCCATGGGGTCACCCCCTAATCCTGCCCTGGCTCCAGGGTCACCCTGAGATGCCAGCCTAGCCCAGAGCCCAGCCTAGGGCACAGGCTGTGACCCTCCGGCTTCCTCCCTTCCAGCCTGGGCCCTCCTGACCTGTCCTTTGTACATTCGTTCAGATTGACTCTTAGCAGAGTCAGGCAGCTCTTAGGGCCTCAGTCTGAGGGTTACACCCCTCCCCCCGGGAGCCCCAGGTTGACAGGACCAGGGATTCTCTCACTGTGTCAGGAAATTCCAGGTCCATGGCGGAGTTTCCTGCTTCCAGCCCTGGCTCTGCGTTAGGGCGAGGCTGGGACGAGACCTCTGTGTGGGGGCCCTTGGGGTCCCGAGCCATTTCCTGTCCTGCCAGAAGGTTGGGGGCAAGTTACCAAGGCCCCAGGACAGTGCAATCGGAGGAAACAGAGATCCCCCATCTCTTGGAGGAGCGGAAGCTTAAGACAAAGTGTTTTTTCCTCAAAAGCAGGAAGGGAGCAGCCTCCGTGGAATTTCTTGGTGGGGGGTGAAAGGGGGTGGTTCAGAGAGGAACTCCCCAGCCCATGGGCTCTGGGCCTGTAGGGGTGGGGACAGACTTCTCTTTTCTCAGGGGCTGGTGGGTCCAGGGGCTGGTATGTTAGAATCTAGGCTGCCAAGACATCCCCCTCCCATGTGGATGGAGGCCCAGGGCCTTGGCTGGACACAGGGGAGACACAAAGGGGACTGCATGGGCCTCTGCCAAAGGACAGGCTGCCTGATCTATTAGCTGGAGATTTCATGCCCAGGGAGTAGCTTCCCAGTGCCCCACAGGGCAAGGAAGCCACCTGGAAAATGTTCCCAGCCCCAGAAGTTGGGCAGGGCTGGTATCTAGCTCCCTGATTCCAGGAACTTTCTCTTCTCCCCCAAAGTCATCATTCACGCACATCTGTCCATCTTCCTCTTTCCATTCTCCATCTATCCATCCATCTATCTGTCCATTCCTTCCCTTCCTCCCTTCGTTCAGTCTGCTGGTCTCTTTGCAACCTCTCCCTGTCCTGCCCCTGGTCTGGACTATCCACTTTGAGCCCCCCAGCCCTTCACTGACCTCATTCCCAGTGACTTTGCTCCACGGTTCTTCCAGGAAGGTTGGGAAAATATCAGCCCAGATGAAGGTCTAGAACCCAGAGAAGGCCGTGCTTGCTGAGCCCCTCTAGTGTCACATAGGCAAAGCCGACTGGGCCCTGGTGTCCTAACTTCATGCTTCCTGCCCTGCCAGGTGTCCCCTGTCCTGGGTATGGTCACAGGAACACTCATCCTCATCCTGGTCCCCACCACTAAGAGAGGCCATGTCGACCAGCTCGGGGGACAGCTCAAAGCACGGACCTCGTGGCTTCGCGACATGAAGGCCCTGATACGCAAGTGAGTAGGGCTGGGCGGAGTCTGGTGGGGAGAGGAGGGGTGTGTGCTGAGCGGTCCACCCAGCGCCCTCCACCTGGCCACCTGCCATCTCCGCTGCCTGCAGTGCTGGGAGCGCTATTTTGGCCACGAGAGTGTATTATTCCTGCAGCCCTCACCCCGGAGCCCGTGAGGGAGACACCTCAGCCTTCTCCCTGGTCCTGGGGAGCAGAGGCGGCCTCCTGAGCGTTGACACACAGGGCTGCCTGCTGCAGCTGTCGTGTGTTCTGGCTCTGCTCAGTGTCCCCACCCTGGCCTCTCCCCAGTCGCAGCTACGTCTTCTCCTCCCTGGCCACGTCAGCTGTGTCCTTCGCCACAGGGGCCCTGGGCATGTGGATCCCGCTCTATCTGCACCGGGCCCAGGTGGTGCAGAAAACGGCGGAGACATGCAACAGCCCGCCCTGCGGGGCCAAGGACAGGTGAGGCCTGGCCAGGTGTGCCCTGGGGTGGTGAGGGACACCGGGAAGGAAAGCATCTCTACCCCAGTCATGTTCCCCCTCAACCCACTCCCCACTGTCCTCTGTCCCCACAGCCTCATCTTTGGGGCCATCACCTGCTTCACGGGCTTCCTGGGCGTGGTCACGGGTGCAGGAGCCACTCGCTGGTGCCGCCTGCGGACCCAGCGGGCCGACCCGCTGGTGTGTGCCGTGGGCATGCTGGGTTCTGCCATCTTCATCTGCCTGATCTTTGTGGCCGCCAAGAGCAGCATCGTGGGTGCCTATGTGAGTGCAGCAAAGGCCACGGACGGGCTGGAAGTGTGGTCTCACTCGCCGGACCCTCTGTCCCCACAGGGAGGCTCCAGTTCTCAGGCTGCCTGTCCTTGCTCTGTCCACGGCCTGTCGGGGGCTCAGGGTGTCCTTCAGGGCTGTGGGTGTGGCTTGACTCCGTGGCTAATCCACCAATTCCTCCTGAGCCTGACTGTCAGGAGGTGGGGGTCCCTCTGGAAGGGGCGGGAGGCTTTGGGCTGCTGGTGGATGGAGGGGCCCCTGACCATTGCTTCTTCTCTCTGGGGCAGATCTGCATCTTTGTTGGGGAGACGCTGCTGTTTTCTAACTGGGCCATCACCGCAGACATCCTCATGGTGAGCCAGGCAGGCTGGGGTCACCCCTGCTGACCCAGGCCTCTTGACCTCACAGGGGCAGCTGGAAGGGTGGGTGAGGAGATGGGGGAGCTGGCAGGGAGTGGTGGGGGGTGGGCAGGAAGAGAGACCTGCCGGGAAGGTGAACCCAGAGACAGGGAGGGAATCAGAGATTTGGGGGCCTGCACTAGGGCAGGCCCTGAAAACGGTCGAGTGGGCAGATGAGATGAGATGTGGGGGCCGGGTAGTGAAGGTTTTTTTTTTTTGTTTTTTTTTTCGGTACCGGGGATTGAACGCAGGGGCGTTCTACCTCCGCGCTACGCCCCCGGCCGTATTTTTTATGCTTTATTTTGAGACCGGGTTTCACGAAGTTGCGGAGGGCCTCACTAAGGAGAGAGAGAGAAAGAGAGAGAGAGACAAGGAGAGAGACAGGGAGAGAGAGTGAGAGCCGAGGCTGGCCTCGAACCCGGATCCTCCGGTCTCCGCCTCCCAAAGTACTGGGATTACAAGCGTGCGCCACCACGCCCGGCCCTAGTGAAGGGGTTTGAAGACTCAGGTTTGTGGCTGGGAGGCTGGCGGTGCCAAGCTGGCACAGAGTTGGTGCTGCCTGCCAGCATTCCTCCCCCAGGGTCTAAGCGTCCATGGACTCTGCGCGCCTGCACGGGGGCCTGTGGCTGGGCCGAACGGACAGAAGCGGTCTTCACAGCGCCAACAATGGGCCGCAGACCAGCCGGTCAGGGACAAAGGGCTGTCTGAGCTGCCGGCAGGGGCTGTGTCCCCGGGCGGGGACGGGAGCAGCCTGGGCGGAATCAAGAGGGGGCAGTGGACCTAATTACTTGTGGTGCTCTGGGAGGGTGGCAGGGCGGGTGTGACATATTCTGGTCCTTGGGGATCCTCCAGGTCAGGCTCAGAAGAGGACCGGGAGAAGAGATAGTATGGAGGACTGGCGGTGGGGAAAGTATCAGGAGGGGCAGAGGCAGTGGAGGAGAAATCCTCAGGGTGCTGGGGTCTGGCATGGACCCCTGCTAGCCCTTCAGGGGGCCCTTCCCCGGCTTCCCTGCAAACCTGCTTCTTTCTGCTGGCCACCTCTCTCCATCCCCCACCAGTCCATGGGCTGGGTGGAGGGGTGGGGAGGTCGACTCAGGTCTGTGCTAGGGTCACTGCACAGCCCAAGTGTGTGTGTGGGTGGGGAGGGCAGTCTGTCTGAATCAAATGCCCTTGGTGCTAGGCAGCACACCGTCCCTGCCTCATCCCCAGGGGCAGCCCCTGACAACGGCTGCTGACAGGGCCTGGGTCCCAGGGAAATCATGTCCCAGTTTATGAAGTGTCACAGCTAAGTGACTAATTATTGCTAGAAATGGGGCCATGCCATCTCATCGGATCCAGGTCTCTCCCCAGCCCCTCCCCAGCCCCCACAGAGTGCCTCGTGGGTGCTGACTGCTCCCATGCTGTCCACAAAGGCTGGTGACCCGAGCAGATGAGGCCGCTGGAGCTCAGGGGCACCCCTGGGTGGGCTGCCTGCCTTGCCCCTCCTGTCTGGCTTGGTGTGGGGTCAGGGCCTGCCAGGTCTGATGGGGGCATGTGGGGCCCAGTGTTTCTTGGCACTTGGTGCTGGGGGTACCCATAGGTTCAAGTGGAGGCTCTCCCAGGTAGTGTCTTGCTTTGCACCAACGCTCTGTCCCAAGCCAATCCCGGCCTTGCTTGGTTCCCAGGGAGGGGACTCAAGGCAGGTGTTTAGTTTGCGGAAGGTGGGGGTGAGAGGCTGAGAGCCAGGGTTCTAAGTCTAGAGCCGCACGCCTCTGCGCGTGAGCTCTTGGATGGAGCCTGTCTGGGTCTCAGTGTCCCCTGACCACGACACATGGCTCCCCACTGAGAGTCCAGTGCAGAGCCTAGGGAAGTCTGGCCTCACAAGCATAGGGGCAGCGGGGTGCGGCAGGCAGCGGCTTTGCCATTCTTCTTGGCTCAGGTACCCCAAGGCTCAGTGCTCTGGACCGAGGGCCTATGTGGGCTGGTACCGTGCGCCCCCTAACCGTTCCCCCGTGACTGGATGTGATGTAGGAGGGAGGTGAAGATTTGCTGTGAGGTGGGGGTCTGGGGCAGGACAGAGTGGTCTGGACTGGGGATGGTGGGTGCAGGAGGGGTGGATGGACAGAGCACCTGCCCCTGACAGAAGCAGCCACACCCTGGAATGGGCTGGAAGGGACCCTAGCAGTGGCACGAAGACATCAGGGTGGGAGTCAGAGGCGTGGGGGCTTCAGAAATGTCACACTGCCGGTAGCCAGGTGTGGTGGTCCATGCCCGTAATCCCAGTACTTGGGAGACTGAGACAGGAGGATCACAGGTTCAAGGCCAGCCTCAGCAACTTCGTGAGAACCTTTTTCAAAATAAATAAAAAATAGGGCTGGGATTGTAGCTCGGAGGTAGAATGCTCGTAGGTTCAATCCCTAGCATCACAGTTTCACATTGCTGGGATGTGACGAGATGGGTGGCCTGGTCCCTCTGCCACTCACTCCCCTTTTTCTCCCACAGTACGTGGTCATCCCCACCCGGCGGGCCACTGCAGTGGCCTTGCAGAGCTTCACCTCGCACCTGCTGGGCGACGCAGGAAGCCCCTACCTCATCGGCTTTGTGAGTGGCTCGGGGAGCTGGTCTGGGGGGGGCTCAGGAGGTGGCCCTGGCCTGACACCATGCCCCCATGCTCACAGATCTCCGACCTGATCCGCCAGAGCACCAAGGACTCCCCGCTCTGGGAGTTCCTGAGCCTGGGCTATGCCCTCATGCTCTGCCCCTTCGTGGTGGTCCTGGGTGGCATGTTCTTCCTCGCCACCGCTCTCTTCTTCCTCAGCGACCGAGCCAAGGCTGAGCAGTGAGTGTGGGGGTGTGTGACAGCCCTGCCGTGCCCTGGGGTGAGGGGTGACCTGCTGCTGGGGTCCAGGGCCCAGCCCCTCCACACCTTGGCCCCAGCTCAAACCCCCGTTACACACCCAGCCTGCGGCCTGTGGTTCCAGACATGGGTTTTTCTTGGGAGTCAAGGGTTTTCAGAGCTGGGACCCCCTAACATTCCTTTCCCTCTCATTTTCTGACTTCTTTCTCCTCTTTACTCCTCTCTCTCTCTCCTCTCCCCACCCCTGGGCTCTCCCACCTCCCCCTGGGGCTGACGAGGTCCCTGCCCAGCACCTCCGGTCAGCTGGCCCCTGCGATGCGATCTGCCAGAGCCGTGCCCGGGCCCGGCCCCCGCTGACTCGCCGTCCTGACCCCCGCCCGTCTCTCCCTCAGGGTGAACCAGCTGGCGATGCCGCCTGCATCCGTGAAAGTCTGAGGCGGTGAGCACAGGCCAGGGCTGTGGGAAGGAGGGAGTGGTAGGAGACAAGGAGTCACCTCCTGCCCAAGTGCATTCCGCCAACCCCGGGTTTGGTTTCCTCCTCCTGAAATATTGCCCAGATTTACTGAGGGAGTTATGTGGGGGGGATGGGGCAGGCTCCTTCCAGTAAATCAGCTTCTTCCCTTCCTCCAAAGGGCTGGGGCACAGGTCAGGGCGAGGGCTGGCCAAGAACTCCCCTGCTCTGTCCTCCCAAATCCTCCTAGAGATGCCAGGGCCTAATCCTACTGTGATCTTCCTCGGGCCTGGCCTCTGGGGGCTGCAGCTTCCAGCAGTGGGAGACCAGACTTAACAGCCCCTTAGGTCCCCTAGAGTGGCCAGTTTCCCCAAACAGCAGGGAAAATGAAGGAGGGAGCCTTGGGACGGCTCCCACCTCTGACCTGACACCCCTTCCCCCAGGTGCTGCTGGGACCATGACAAACCCTTGCTCCTACCTAGTCTGGGAGAGATCCTGCGACATCCCAGACCTGTGGGACTGTCCCAATGCTTTCTGTGTGACCCACAGCTGGGCACCTACCCTCTCTGGCCCAGGACTGCTGAGTGGCCCTGGCTCCAAGAAGAGGCCGCGTCCTCAGTCAACCAGGAGGGCTGTGTGTGTTGGAGCCACACGGTCAGACAGATTCCCAGCCCTGGGTTTGGGCTGCAGGATACCCGGAGCCAAGGAAGACCACCCCACGTGGGGGTATCGGGAGAGCCTGGCCTCCCACTGGCTTACATGATCTTAGGCAAGCCCCTGCCCTCCCTAGGTTGTGGGGCTAGGGGGCTGGACTTTCCCACACAGAGGGTTGGGCAAGGTGCTCTCTGCAGCTTCGAAGACCCAGCAGATCCTGGACTGTACAGAGAAGAGATGGCCCAAGCCTTAGAGCCACAGTTCAAGTTCTGAGGCCCTCTAAAGGCCTGGTGCACAGAGACCACTGCTCCACAGCTGGGCCTCTGACCTTGGACTCAACCTGGCAGGTGGAGTGGGGCACCGATTGCTGGGTGTTTCCTGCCCTGGCAGGTCACTCTGGAGGACACTTGTCTCTGCCGCCTTAGGCTGGCTCTTGGCCTGGAGGTCTCCCAGGTGGGAACCATCCCCTTGCAGGGAGCCGGCATCACCAGGGGTGAAGGCCCTGGCAGCAGCTGCACACCAGGCTTGAGACACTGGGAGCTACCACCAACCCAACCCTGTAGACTCCTCATGGCCCCCAGGGCACCTTCACTGACCGCCCCCCCCCCATCTTCTGCAGGGACAGAACCATTCCCAGAATCCATGGGGCAGTAGCCAGGGCTCTGGCTGTGGGAGGAAACCGCCATCCACTGAGCTTCCTGCCTGGGGATGGGGGGTGAGCATGACGGAGGCTGATGCCCCCAGCTGGTGGCTCTTGTGCACAGACTCCACAAGTCACCCAGCTGACCCTGGGGGCGAGGAGCAGGCCTTCACCCCGCCTTTGATCACCCCAGCCCTCTTTGTGCGTGCATGTGCACACACACGCACACGCACACGCACGCACGCACACACACACCCACACCCCCACACCCACAGGCGCAGCCCTCTTCCTCCCGCCCCCTTGGCGGAGCGGATCCCGTGGCTCCACACACCCCTGCTCATTTGCTGCGATCAAGGTGGCTCTGGCCCAGTGGCACTGTCGTGGCCCACAGGTGGCCCCGAGAGCCATCTTGGACAATGCTCCCTTTGCCTCTTAGTTACTGGCTGACTGTGGCTTCAGTGGTGTGTTAGCTAGTGGAATACCTACCCCACCAAGTTCTGGGGCACCCCGGGGGCTGGACAGGCGGGTGGGATGGGGGATGGTATCCCCAAAGACCAGCCTGGCCTCCACCAGCTTCAGTTGGGGCCCCAGCAATGTTTTCTTGTTGTACAAGAACCAGGTCCAAGTGTTGCCTCCTCTTCCTTCCGGAAGCCAAACTGCTCCTTTATTTTTTAGAGCTGCTGATTGTGAATCTCAGAGTCTTAAGAGAGAAGCCAAATATATTCCTCTTGTAAATGAAGAAATAAACCTATTTAAATCACGTCCCAAAGGCTCTTGTAGGAAACAGTCCAGGGAGGGGCAAGGGCGCAGTGGCCACACCTGTACCTGGCCAGTGTGAACCTGTGCTGGCCTACCTGAACACCAGAGCTCTGGCCTACACACCTGAGCCAAGGTCCCAGCCCAAAACCAGGGGAGTATGCACCCTGGGACCCCTGGGCAAACCCAGTGCTGGCTGCAGCAGGACCCCTGGCAGGCCGGCAACAGACCCATCCCCAGAGCCAGAAGATGGTGTGAGACTGTGGCTTCTTTATTAAAATCATGGTGAAAAACTAGGAGTCTTAGAGTGGTGGAGCCGGGCAAGGAGCTGGGCTCAGGGTGTTTTCCCCTTCCTGCGCAGCACTTTCTTTTTCTTGGCGCCACTCTGGAACAGGCTGGGGCTCCTGCTGACCAAAGACAGCCTTGCCTTTTTCCTGGGCAGGGCGGACTGTGGGGATTTGCCCGAGACCCCCTTCTTGGGAAGAGACTTCTGTTGCTGCTTTTTGCCCGTGGGCTCGGCGGGGGACACAGGAGTGGCTCCATTAACCTGAGGCAGCTGCTTGCTTTTCCTTTGCAGTTCTGGGGTCTTGGCAGGGGTGTCGGGGGCTGGACTCTTGGACTTTGCCCTCTTCCTCTTCTTGCCTGTGCTGGGGGGCTGGTCTCCATCGGTGGCTACAGGTGTGGCATGCTCTGCCTTGTGTTTCTTACGCTTCTTGGTCTCTGGCAAGAATCCCTTTTTCTTCCGCTTCATGCTAATGGGACTCTGGGTGGCACTGGTGACTTCCTTGGCATCTTTCTTCTCCAACTTGGGGCGCCTAGGAGGAAGTGAGCAAGGTTAATAAAGTGTCCAGAGAGGGCAGCAGCCTCCTCCTGTGGGACTCCAGGTTTTCAGAGCTCCCAAACCAGGGCATGCACGGGGCATGCACACAGCAGCACGGGCAGCACCGGCGGGAGGGTCTTTCCAGCCCCCTTCCAAGGTGTGGGTCCTGCTCTCATAACCTACTCGACTCCCAGCATCTTCATGGCCTGCCAGTAGAGGTCGTGGAGGCGGCTGGACCCGGCCGAGTGCTCCCCCTGCTGCAGGCTCTGCTGCTGGCCTTGCAGCATGCCCAGGACGGTGGTCAGGTCCAGGGTCAGCTTCTGCAGAGGAAGAGAGGTGGCGATGATGGAGGCAGGGCGACTCCTGGGCCCCCTCCGGTGTGTGTTCCCCTCCCCGTAGCCAGAGGCCTGCCTCTGCTTCCTCCCCTCCTGCAGGGGCACTGGCTACCACTTCCAAGGGCACTGTTCAGTCCCCTGGTTGCTAATCCCACCCTCCCCATCCCCGCCTCCCTGCTATGTACTGAACAGGCCATTTCTGGAACCCACTGGCTTCCAGGGCCCTTGTTCTCCCGGCTTGGCCTCCTCAACACCACTCAGGACCCTAAGGTAGGCTGTCCTGAACCCTGCCTCCTCCTCCCTTCAGCACTGCTCGAAGCTCAAGCTCGCCTTCTAACTGGTGACTGTCTAAGCGAAAGACTCCCAAGCCCTTCCCTCCGGCCAGACCGGGGCACCTCACCCTCCAGGTATCCTCGTGCTCCTGCACCAGGCCTGGAGCCCTCCTCTCCTTCCTAACTGTGGTGCACCCGGAATCTCCTCCAACTCCTCCCATGGCCTCCGTCCCTCCTCACCCCTTTCAGCTCCCTTACTGGAACTCCCATAACATACCCTTTCACCCTGCCAGGGAGGTGTGGCACCTGCCTTCCCGTCAGTCAACTCCATCCATGCAATGGCTCTATAATCACTTAACTCAAGACAGCCGGGATTCCCTGCCCAGCCCCTGGCTCTGCCTGCTGACCTCCCTCTTGCACGGAAGCCCCAACTATCCCGGGACGTCTGCTGCTGGAACGCCAGCGTGACGCCCGCTCCCGCCTGGGCCCCAGCTCTGGACGGCTGCCTCACCTTCTTAGTTATGGTCCTGAGGAGAGTGTTCAGCAGTTCCAGGGAGGACAGCTCCTTCTGGTGCTCCGGCTTGCTCTGTGCCTCCCCCAGGGTGCGCAGGTTCTAGGGAGGAGTCGCCAGGCTGAGACACTCCAGAGAGCTGCCCTAGGCCTTTCTGCCATTTCCCACCCACAATATTAAAGCCCAGAGGGGTTGTCTCCTGGGACAACCCCAAACCCCACACTAGAGGCTCAGGTTCCCAAGGAACAGGTCCTGATGGGCTGGGAGGATGGAGCTCTGGGGCTGTTACCTTGGTGACCTTTGCCAGGACCTGGCCAATCAGCTGCTCCCACTCGGGGTCCTCAAAACATAGTCTCAGCTCCCGCATGGACAGAGTCTTCTGGAGCAGCAGGATGGCCTGGGCCTGTGGCAGAGAATGTGGTCACCAAGAGCCTCGGCATGCTGGCCAAGGCCCAGGGACTGCCAGACACCTGACGGCCACAGCAACTCGAGGCGCGTGCGAGGGGCTGCCTGCGGTCTGGGCACTCACTCCTGTTATGGTACTGAGGTTGAACCCAGGGCACTCTACCACTGAACTACACACCCCCCAGCTCTTTTTATTTATTTTTATTTATTTTTTTGTGGTATTGGGGATTGAACCCAGGGTACTCTACCACTGAACTACACCCCCAGCTCTTTTTATTTTTTATTTTTATTTATTTATTTTTTTTTTTGCGGTACTGGGGATTGAACCCAGGGTATTCTACCACTGAACTACACCCCCAGCTCTTTTTATTTTTTTTATTTATTTTTTGGTGGTGCCGGGGATTGAATCCAGGGGCATTCTACCTCTGGGCTATACCCCCAGCCCTATTTTTTTATTCTTTATTTTGACACAGGGTCTCATTAAGTTGCGGAGGGCCTCACTGGCCATGAACCTGGATCCTCTGGTCTCAGCCTCCCAAGTACTGGGATTACAAGCGTGTACCACCACGCCCGGCTTTTATTCCTTATTTTGAAACAGGGACTTACTAAGTTGCGGAGGGCCTCCCTAAGTAGCTGAGGCTGGTCGCGAACCCGGATCCTGCGGTCTCAGCCTCCCAAGTACTGGGATTACAAGCGTGCGCCACCACGCCTGGCTTTTATTTTTTATTTTGAAACAGGGTCTCACTAATTTACCCCATGCTGGCCTCAAGCCTGTGATCCTATCTCAGTCTCCCAAGTGCTGTGCCACTGTGCTTGGCTCACTCCTGTCCCTTCTTGTGCAGGTTGGGAACACTGAAGCCTGGAGACAGGCAGGGAGTCCAACTGGGTATGGGCAAGACCTCAGGTTGGGACAGTATCTGGCCCTCCTACTAGCTTAGCACCCCCCCCCCAGCCTTGGCACCCAAGCAGACACTTCCAGGGGCATCCTCTTGTGTGGGTCCAAGGACAAGTTCTTAGGGAGCTGGAGGGCTTAGGCCAGAGCACAGCCATCCTGCCTGTCAGAGAGCATGAACCACAGCCAGGAGCAGCAGGGCGGGGCTCCCGAACCTCACGAACACCCAATCCAAGGGGGTGAGGCAGGTACTTTGCACAGGCTCCAGGCTGGAACCTGGGAAAACCCTTACCTGATGGTGGGGCCGCTCTGGGCCGGACACATGCTGGACCAGGATGGGGAGCAGGCTCTTACAGATCATCTGGGGAGGGGATGACAGGAGCCATGAGGCAGTGACTGGGCTGGGGTGGGGCTCCCAGGGGCAGGGCCGGCCCCGACACTCACTGGGTACCGGGGGAAGAGGCTGAGGAACATGGGGACGGTGAGTGGACTGTTCCGCTTGGTCAGGAAGGAGCTCAGCGCTGCTGAGTACACCGGGGTCACGAGGTTCAAGTCCAAGCAGCTGGCAGCCTGCACCAGGCGAGAGCTGGGGTGAGGCTGGGAGTGGGGCCCGGGCTGCCTTTAGAAAGCCAAGGGTTAGGTCCCAAAGTCCTGGCCTCAAATCCCCAGCTGTGAGGTGCTGGGGATGGGATGGCACCTGGCTTTCTGGGCCGAGCCTGGGGCTCCTCCTGTTGTCCCTGGGGCCAGGCCTTGCTCACCTGTAGGTCCTGGAGCTTGGAGCCAGTGCCGGCTCTCTGGCTCTCGCGCACGCACTTCTCGGCAGTGTTGCCCTTCAGGACGCGCAGCAGGTAGAGAGAGGCATTGAAGTGGTAGAGGGCGAGGGAGGAGTCGGCCTGGTGGCTGGCCTGCTGCACCAGCCGCTCCACCTGGGTGTGCAGAGCCCCTGCACGGTCGCCCAGGTTGTGGCAGTAGTGCCGGGCCCGGCACAGGTCATGCCTGTGGGATGGGAGGGGCAGGGCTGGTCACAACGTCCTGTCTCCCTGCTTTCTTCTAAGCAGAGCCAACTCCAAGAGGAGTGACCCTAAGCCCCATCCACAGGCAAGCAGAGACGGAGAGAACAGGGACTTGACCCAGGTCCCATGGATTTGCTCTGAGGCCGTAAGACAAAGGGGAAAATAGGCTCCCAGGGCTGGACTGCACCATGTGCCAAAGGCCCCTGACCTGTTCCACATCTCCTGTCTGTACCTCTCTCTCATGGGACAGTGGCCTCCAGGACCCCTGAAGTAAGACCAGGGACTGTGTGCTCAGAACCTTATGTGGCCCTGCAGAGCTGGGAACAGAGTGGGGATGAGACAGAGGTGGGACACTCAATGAACTGGACACTGTCCAAGCAGGTGGCAGAACTATCTTGAGCAAGCGTGACCTGGGGCTGGCCCAGGATTGTACTGGGGTGTCCCCATCCCCTCTACTGTGTATGTGGTGTGCTAGGCCCCTAGGCCTTCAGTTCCCCCAGCACCTCTGAGTCCTGAAACGCAGGTCTATATATAACTGTCATGGACCTCATCTTTCTCCAGATGCTGCACCTGCCTCCCGGCCTTTAGTACAGCCCCTTCCAAATCTCCAACAGACCCACCCCTGCCCCCATGCTCCGGCTGAGAATGCCTCTGTGGGCCCCGAACCAGGTGGCCCCTCCTCCTCACTGCCTGCCTTACATTCCAGCTGCAGGCGTCTGACTAGCCCTGGTCCCTTCCTCCCTGCCCCTATCATCCCTCGCTCATTCTATAGCTCCCAGCCCGGCTGCCACTCCTCCCAGGACTGGTGCAGGTGCCCCCACCACTGCTTATTCCCACTGTCTCCTAATCCCCTGCCCCCAGCCATACTCACTCAGGACTGTCACTGCCAGAGGGGTGTACTGGGGAATTTCCAACTATCGTGACCCCGAGGGCAGGGATGGGACTGGGGCCCTGAGGACCCTAGCTCTGGGGGCAGCCAGCATCAAGTATCAGAATGGAGGGATGTATCGAGAATGGTGCGTGGGTCACTGAGTGGCGTGTGGACCTGGGGCAGAGCAGTGAGCCCGAGTTGGTGGGCCTGGGTTTGAATCTCGGCTTTGTTCTCTATCTGGATAACCCTGCAGGTCTGGCTCTCTGGGGTGGTTCCAGAGCCGCTGCTGCCTGCCCCTGCTTACATGAAGATGCGGGCCGTCTTGTGCAGAAGGTCTTGCTCCTGCTTGGTGCTGCTGCTGCTGCGCATGCTGCGTCGGATAATGCTGAGCAGTGGCTCCAGCAGCTCCAGGACCAGGGGGTTCTCGGGCTGCTTGGTCACCAGCACCTCCACCAGATCCAGCACCTGCGGCCAGGGCGGGGCAGGGGTCAGCCCATGCAGGAGCGTGTGCAGAGAGGGGAGGGGCAGGGCCTGCGGGGCTGGCACCGCACCCGGATCTGGAAGTCCCGCCGGAGAGCCTTCTCCTTCTGCAGCTTGTTCTTCTCATCTCGCCGGGCCTGGATGCGCAGCTTCTGCTCGGCGAAGAGGCTGGCAAGGTTCTGGTCCAGCGCCATCATGGCTTCATCCCCCAGCTCCTCCTCATCCTCCTCACTGTCCACTCCACCCTGAGGGACAGAGGTCCAGCCATGAGCCTGGTCTTGGGAGGGCACGCGTGCGTGCATGTACACACACGACTCCTCCCCTGGGCCCGGCTCACCAGCGCCTTCCCAGCCTGCAGCACGGCCATCAGCTGCTGGCGGAAGCCAGGGTCCACATCCCCGTCGCGCTCCTCCTCCTCGCTCTCCTCTTCCTCCTCGCTCTCCTCTTCGCTCTCTGAGTTTTTGTTGTCCTCATTTTCCTTGTCCTGTGGGGGGCAGAGGAGTCACACCTCCCCACTGCCACCATGTGTCTGCCCGTGGCGCCCACCCGGCCCTGCCCTTTGCTGGCTGGCACCTCTGCATCCTTCAGTTGCCTCTCCTCGGAATCGTCGGTGACCACCACATTGTCGTCCTCGTCTTGGTTCGTCTCTGGGTTCAGCACCTGGGGAGGATTCCCAGGCAGCTTACCACTTAGGGTCCTGGCCCCAGCCCTCCTGCTGTCTCTGACCATCCCCCGACCAGTCCTGGCCAAAGCCTCCCATTTCAGGGAAGAAAATGGGGTACCACTGCCTCCTTGCGAGCCCTCAGGATGCCCAGGGCAGGCTGGCAGGGCGGCAGCTAAGCGGGACCCCACCTGCTCTGACTCTGCAGGGTATAGGAGGGGGGCTGAGAGGATGACTCAGCACCCCCAACACAGCACGGTGCTCAGTGAGCCCCATCCCAGAATCTGTTTCCCAAAGCCCCAACTCACGTCCAGGATTAGCTGCAGGGCACGCGGGGTCAGGTGGGAGCAGATGTTGGCAAACACGCTCCGGGCCACCCGGCGCATCAGGTGGCTGGGCTGGGCCAGCAGGGCCAGCAGGATTTCCACCATCACCTCCACCCATGGCGGCTCCTGGGAGTCTGCAATGGGGGAAGAGGGCTAAGCCCGGGCAGGGCATTGAGGCCGGGGCAGCCAGGGTCCCTGTGTTGCCCAAGGACATGCCCTTCCCGCCCTGCCCCAGGGGCAATGACCCACTGATGGCTTTGGAGCGGGAACGGCGGGCCTTCTCCCCCATGCTCTTCTTGATGCAGGTCTGGATGTCGCCTAGGAGATCACAGCTCTCTGTGGGGGACTGAGGGCAGGGCAGAACAGAAATCAGGGGCCAGGCCTCACTCCCAACCTTGCTGAGCCGTGAGAGGCCTCAACACCCGGGCCTCATCCTGAATGGAAGACCCTGGGGCAGCCCAAGAGCTAATGACCTTTTTATTACTTGGATATAATCACAGGAAAATCTGAAAGCCCTCAGAGAACGTGGAGCCAAACTTCCCTATTGACACTCAGAGAGGCAGAGCCTGACAGGGACAGTCAGGGTCACGAGGAGGCCAGCAACACATATTCTAGACTATTTCCCCCACAGCTGGCTCAGCATTAGAGACAGACTTGAAAACCACCAGTTAAAATTAATTTAGTTAAGCTGGGCATGGTGGTGCACACCTGTAATCCCAGTACTTGGAAGGCTGAGAAAGGAAGATCTCAGGTTCAAGACCAGCCTCACCAATGTAGCAAGACTCAGCAACCTAGCAAGACCCTGTTCCAAAACATAAAAAAAGGGCTGGGGGTATAACTCAGAGATAAAATGCCCCTGGGTTCAATCTATAGTATAGTCACACACACACACACACACACACACACACACACACACACACACAGAGTTAAATTAAGATGGCATGGTAGTACACACCTTTAATCCTAGGTACTTGGGACCCTGAGGCAGGAGGATCACAATTTCCAGGTCAGCCTGGACAACTTAGTAAGATCCTATCTCAAAGAATTAAAAAAGTTGGGCGCAGTGGCACATGCCTGTAATCCCAGTACTTGGGAGGCTGAGACAGGAGAATCGCAGGTTTGAGGACAGCCTCAGCAAGTAGTGAGACTCTCATCAACCTAGTGAGACCCTGTTTCAAAATAAAAATAAAATAGGGCTGGGGGTGTCGCTCAGAGGTAGAATGCCCCTTGGTTCAATCCCCAGTATAAATAAATAAATAAATACTGAAATATTAAAAAAAAGAATTAAAAAGGAGCCAGGTGTGTTGGTCCACGCCTATAATCCCAGTACTTGGGAGGCTGAGACAGGAGGATCGCAGGTTTATGACCAGCCTCAGCTACTTAGTAGGCCCTCCACAACTTAGTGAGACCCCGTTTCAAAATAAAAAATAGGGCTGGGGCAAAAAAAAATAGGGCCTGTTTTAAAATTAAAAAATAAAATCGCTCATAGGTAGAATGTCTCTGGGTTCAATCCCCAGTACCAAAAAGAATAAAATGGGTTGGGGCTGTAGCTCAGAAGTAGAGTGCCCTAGTACCAAAAAATATATTTTAACTTGAATCCACTTTGTTGGGGATAAGCCCAGGTTCCAGGCACCAGTAAGGAGGGGTGCCTCTAGAAACCATTCCACGATCTGTGGTACCCAGAAGGCACACTTTCCTCTCATAATGCAATGGGTGGCTGCGATGCCGAGGTCTGTCTCCTAGGCTGTATCGTTCCTGTCAGTCAAGCCCAGAGATCCCAGGGTCTGGGGTAGGCTACACCACTATCAAAGGCCTGCTGCCAAGTATCGGAAGCAAAATCCACAGCCAAACAGCCAGAGGGAGCAGAGGAGGGACCCTTCTATGCAGGCCACCGAGACCTGGAGCAGTCCCAGTAAGAGCCTCAGCCGCCCAGAGAGGAACACCCCTGAAGAAATCAGGGCTCTGGGTCAAGAAGAAAGCACAAGGGTCAATTGTGTGGCTGGCATGCTCAAAGCTTTGCTTCCAAACAGGAAGGGAGATGCCAAGGTTCTGAAGGATCCATTATTAGAAGGCATGTGAGTTACACAGTGTGAAGGGTGATGTGATGGGGCGCAGAACCTGTGCTGCGGGTCCCCGGAGAGGAAAACCACTAACCTCAGCCATACCTGCTTCTTCCCGCGGAGTGAGAGTTAAATACAAATACCCAGGCCCCATTTCTAATGACCACCAAATGACACACCCTAGTGGGTGCAGTCGGCCTCCCCCCAGGGGAAGCACATTTTCTCCTTCATGTCCATGGCCTCTGGTCAGCAAAGTGACCTGAGAGGTTGTGCGGGATGCTGTGAACCTGGCCACTTGCTGTGTGGCACGGGGCAGTGCCTGCTTCAAAGCCGGGATGACAAGAGCAGGCCCTGTATGGAAAGCTCCACATGCTGGCTGGAGCCTACTGAGTGGATGGAGTGATTTTTTTCCTGGGTTTAATTCCAAGCAGGACAGGGTCAGCTTAGGAAATCCAACTTCAACTCCCCCGAACCTTCCTCGGCTACCCCAGCCGCCCAGGACGCCCTAAGCCCCTCCCCTCCAGACTCTCATACCTTGAAGAGGTGGAGGCCCACCAGGAGCAGCAGGTGCTGGAAGGCAGTGGCCTTGGCCTCTGAGGACCGGGCCTCGAGTTCCTTCAGAGTCTTCAACATCCTGGGGTAAGACAGGCACGTCTGCAGGGCACTGCTGTCAGACCGAGTGCCCTGCCCGCCCCCTGGAGATTCCATGTCCTTACTGGTCCCAGGCCTGGCGCTGCTGAGCTGTGAAGGGTGTCACGGTGGCTACGTTGCGGTTGTGGTTCAATAGCATGTCTGCCGACTGCACCAGGCGGTAGAGCCAAGACTGCCCACCGTGTGCCTGGTCTGGTGCCTGCTTGAGCTTCATGCTGAGGGTCTGCAGCAGGCTGGGTGAGGGGTGGGGTTGGGGTCACAATACTGCACTAATGAACACTGGCCCCTCTCTGCACACCCTACCCCAGGGCTCAGTTTCCGGCCCCTGGACCTAGTATAACTCACTGGGCCTTTGCTGTCATTCCCAGCTTAGAGCAGGAAGGAGCAAGTGTCCTCAAGGTCACCTCCCCGCCCCAGACTCCTCACAAGCTGCCCAAGGCCCACCTGAAGAAGGCATTGACGACGAAATCGCGGGTCCGGCCATCCATGGGGAAGGAGAACTGTTGCTTGGTCTCTGGGATCTGGCCCGTGGCCTTCTTTGTTTTAAAGAACGAGTGGAACAAACAAAACCTGGGGAGGCGACCAGGGGCCTCGGTCAGTGCCGTCGCCAGCCAGGCTCCCCTCGCTGGCTGGCAGCACAGAAGATGGAGCCAGGAGGAAGGAATTTCCTGCTCCGCTCTGGGTAAAGCTCACTGGGGCCCAACAGGACAAGGTTGGGGGGAGCCGGCAATGTCAGGAAGGGGCCATTCCCCTGGTGTAGACAGAGTGAGAACCAGAGACCCTCCCTTGGAGTCAAGACAGCCGGACAGCCGTGAGGTGGCCGAGTCCTGCC
Organism: Glis glis; assembly: GCA_004027185.1. Classification (NCBI taxonomy): domain Eukaryota; kingdom Metazoa; phylum Chordata; class Mammalia; order Rodentia; family Gliridae; genus Glis; species Glis glis. Next base: position 33,176 of record PVJS01008114.1, on the reverse strand, counting down.
TCTTGTGACTGTGCTGAGGGCAGTGTCACGCTGCCCTCACACCATTAGTGTGCAAAGGTTGTCGGTGGGACATGCAGAGCAAGCCTGCGTTTAGCCCCTGTGGTCCCGTACTTCCTGGGTCCCTTCCCTTCACCGGCTCCTGAAGAATTCCCCTAAATCCCCCCCTGTGCTTCAACTCCCCACTGACACCTTAACCGGAAGGCTTCTAGCTCCAGGGGGGCTCAAACCAGGACTAAGCAAGGGGCCCAGGCTGGCCACACCGCCCCTGCGGAGCTGGGCACAAGCATATCTCATACCGGGCCACCTGCTCGATCGAGGCCTCCTCCTTCTCCACGTGCAAATGGTCCACAGTGCTGACCAGGCGGTGGATGATCCACTTCCGCAGACGGAAAACGGCTCGCTCAGGCCTGGGGGTGGGGCAGAGATAAGGAAGCCGTCCGTGATGATGAAAACAGGGCACTTCTCTGTCCCATTCTTTTTTTTTTTTGGTATCGGGGATAAAACCCAGTGGTGCTCTATCACTAAGCTACACCCCCATCCCTTTCTAGGTTTTTTTTTTTTTGTGGTAGCGGGGATTGAACACAGGGGCATTCTACCTCCGCGCTACATCCCCGGCCCTATTTTTTATACTTTATTTTGAAACCAGGTCTTGCGAAGTTGCAGAGGGCCTCACTAAGTAGCTGAGGCTGGCAGCGAACCCGGATCCTCCGGTCTCTGCCTCCCAAGTACTGGGATTACAAGCGTGCGCCACCACGCTCAGACTTCCTTTGCCCCATCTTGACAGGAAACTAAACTCTTCCCTCCTTGAACACCAGAGTGGAAAGGCTGAAACCATCTTCAAGAGTTAAGGTCCCCCCCCCTTCTGTGGTTTGGAGCCATAACACAGTGGGAGGGACAGTCCAGGGCTTTGGGAAGAAAACTCTCGAATCCTGGGTGCTCCCCCTGCGTTGGGGGCCCACTCACATGTCAAGCGAAGCATCCTGGGATTTCTTCTGGTTGGCGGTACTGAAGTCAACCAAGGAGTCCAGGTCAGGCTGGAGAAACATGTCCTGTAGCCAGGCCACATAGCCCCGCAGGGCGTCGGGACTCAGGAACTGCATGACCCGCCAAAAAGTAGGCATGACGGGGAGGCCTTGGTTGGTGATGGAGGAGAAGGCCACCAGCACGGCCAACTGTCGTTCAGGATCATCCTGGCACCCCTCCAGGAAGGTGCCCACGTACTCACTCATCTCTGGGGCAAACTTGAACTGGTTTGGGAGCTGCAAGAATCAGGCATGGGCTGGCATCAGCAGGGGACCCAGAGTCCCGCCAGCCTCTCCCTCTACAGGTTAAACCAGGCCGTGTCACTCCATCACTTCTGTCTGGCGTGGAGGCCTCTTACGTCTGACCTCTTCAGTTTCGGTACCTCCAGCCCCAGAAGGTCCCCTCTTCCACCTCACTGGATGGGGATAGGCTGTTTCCTGGCTGATGCAGGGTGATGTTTAAGGGTCCACACTGACTTGGGTTCAAATCCTGCTATGCCGGTTCCTAGCTGTGCTACCCTGGGACTCGAAACCCACCAGTTCTCACGTGCCTACTGAGTGCCAAGCACCGTACTCCATGTTTTCTTACAGCACTTGTTTAATTTTCATACCAACCCTCTCAATGGGCCCCTGCTGTATCGTTCATGGATGAAGTAAGCCGGTGAGAACAGTACAGCCAGCAGCGTCTGCGTGTACCAGGCACGATGCTGCTTGACGTGCTGGGGATGACCATTGCATAACTGTGACCCCGCCGGGGCAGCAGGGAGGCCCGGACTGCTGGCTGTACCTGCTTGTGAGTGGTCTGAGGATAGAAGATAGAAGGGCTTGCCCTTGCCCAAACTCCCTTCAGAGGGCAGGGATGCCGGCTGCCTGGTCCTGTTGCCCTTCTTGGTAGGAAGAGCCTGAGGCCTGGCCCTTTACAGTTAGTGCTCATCAGCACAGTGGACGCCCACCTTAGCAGTGACCATGTGCTCTCCGAAGTGGCGGATGAGGTCTCCGCGCATCACCAGCTGCAGCTGTTCCTTGGAGAGCAGGGGCAGGGCTGCGCCCAGCAGGCGGAAACACAGGTAGCTAAGGGGGCATGGGACAGAGCCTGGTCAGAAATGCCCGGTCCCTGGGGTAGACTCCGGGACATGCTCCACCCAGATGGGGGGTGGGGGACAGTGTAAGATGGAAAATGATGCCCCACACACCTGGCTGGCCAAGACTGCTTCTTCAGCAGCCCTTGCTCCACAACTTCCTCCCAGAAGCGTGAGAACTTGTCCTCCTTAAGCGCCAGGCGGAGCAGGTCCAAGGCCACATCAGGCAGCGTCTGCTCCTTCTTCACAGAGGTGGCCGCCATCTTCAGCACGTTCACCAGTCTGTAGAGAAGGGCAGAAGGGACTCAGCGAACACCGCCTGGCAGATGAGGGTGCAGGACACCCCCAGGGAGAGCCCATCCATCCACTTTCCTCACACCTGGGAATGTTCTCAGCTGTGAACAGGTCAACTGGTCCCATCAGTTTCTCGAGTTTTTTGGGAACCTTCTGCTGGGCCAAGAGGAAGAGCTCCAGGTACTTAGGGGAGCTGAGGACTACATTCATGTCGGCTGTGAGGACCTTTGGCAAGATATCCTGGAACGTGGCTTCCGGGACCTGGTGGTGGGGCAACCGGTTAAGAGAGGGCAGCTCCCTATCAGCACCCCTCCCCTGTGGGGCGAGCCCTCTGGACCCTGTTGTCTGGCTCAGTGCCAACCCGAGGTGGGCCAGCCACGATCCACCTTGCAGATGACAGAATCACCAGAGGGCACTTGCTAAAAAACCCTTAAATCTCCAGGAAGCTGAGTTTTTAAACAAGCACCCCCACTGATACTAATTGGTCTGCAGCTATCCTTTAAGTTATTCTTTTTTTGGATTTTTAGAGAATGAGCCTGTGTAAGGAGCCTATGTGGACAGCTGAGATTTGAATTCAGGTCCTCGTGGCTTTGAGGCCAAGACTGTGCAGAAAGCCCAAGCTCAGACATAGTAGCCCCTGCCCTTTTCTTCAGTGGCAAATGATTCTAGGTATGAATCTATATCAGTGTTACACATAGGGCAGTGGAGGCCACAAGGGGCCAGCCTTGACCACAATAAAAATGGCAAACCTTTAATACACATGCCACCTGTCAGGCACTATCTGAGACTTGTGCTCTGCCCAGCAGGGAGACCGCTAGCCATACAAGGCTACAAAGCACTAGTAATGTGTCTAACCCGAATGGAGATGTGCATAAGTATGAAACGTACACTTGACTTCGGAGATTTAATATGACAAAAGGAATGCAAACTATCTAGACATGTCTTTACACCAATTGCGTGCTTAAATGACAGTATTTTAGATAACTTCCATTAAGAAAATGTTAGCTGGGCATGATACTGCATGCCTGTAATCCCAGTTTTTGGGAGACTGAGACAGGAGGATCACAGGTTCAAGGCCAGTCTCAGCAACTTAGTAAGACCCTGTTTCTTTCTTTCTTTCCTTCCTTCCTTCCTTCCTTTTTTTTTTGTGGTACTAGGTTTGAACTCAGAGGCATTCTACCTTCGAGCTACATCCCCAGCTCAATTTTATTTCTTATTTTGAAACAGGGCGTCATTGTTGACAACAGTCTCACTACTTGCTGAGGCTGTCCTTGAACCTGCAATCCTCCTGTCTCAGCCTCCCAAGTACTGGGATTACAAGCATGCACCACCATGCCCAGCTGAGACCCTGTTTCAAAATAAAAAACAAAAAGGACTGGGGTGGTAGCTTGGAGATAAGATGCCCTGGGTTCAATTCCCAGCACCCCTCCCCACCAAAAAAGTTAACAAACTAAACCTGTCTCTTTTACCTTTTCAATGAAGTTACTGAAAACTTTCCAATTGTACACTTTTATAATTCTACAGGACAGAGCTGCTCTAGAGCGCTCTCACGCACTTAACTGGAATCTTGTCAATGCTTCCCTAACAGATGGTGTGACCTGCGATCCCGCAGCCAGTGAGCCCGTACCTCAGACAGGATGTCCACCAGGACCTTCAGGGGCTGCCCCTGTAAGTGGTTGTAGTGGTGGGCCAGGGTTTGCAGCAGCTTCACGGACTTCATCAGGGCCTCCTGGTCCTGGTACCCACAGAAGGCAGAGGGCATGAGCAGGGCATTCTACTGTCCCCACCCCACTCCCCAAGCCAGTCCATGTGCACCCTGTACCCCCAAAGCTTTTACCTTCACCAGCCGGCCTGACTGGAAGAGGGCTAGCACCCCAAACAGGTTTGCAAAGAGAGCAGGTCTCAACATTGCCTACAAAAAGATTATGCCAGGCCCAGGTGAGAAAGGCCCAAGTGCTCCCCATCTTCCCACCCCTGGGCTGCTGACCTCCCTGGGAACACTCTCACCTTCTTCACCTTACGCAGCTCGTATTTTTCTTGTATCTGCTGCAGGATGCTGCACAAGGGGATGTCTTCAAAAGACTGTAACAGCTGCCAGGAGTAGTGGCAGGAGGAAGACAGATGGGTTCAGGGGGGTGGCCCAGCTTCCTGTCATCAGACCTCAACCTCTTCAGAAGGCAACACCTATGCCCCCTAGATTGCTCAGGTGTGATTTCCTGGTAACCCACCCTACTCTCACAGCCTACTCTGATCTCCCTTTAGGCTGATCTAAAGGACCGAGGCTTTACTGCTCTTTGTGTACAAGTTTCTCAGACAGTGCCCTATTATCAACTGAGCTCTCTTATGTAAAGAGGGCCCTGAGCCTTGCAGGAGCAACCCTCTCCCCCAAAACGCTCACGGCTCCGGTAACTCTATCTAAGAGGACTGTTAAGCCGTGTATCAAAAAGGAAACTTGCTCCTAGCTACTCAGGAGGTGAAGATGAGGGAGTTCAGGCCAGCCTGGGCAACACAGTCAGACCCCAGCTCGAAAAGAAAAATGAAAACTTGCTCCAATTCCCATCCTATTTGCCGGGACTTCTTTTGCGCACGCACTTTCTCACACTACCTTCAAGTGAGGCTGCCACCCGTACTTCTTCCGCAGATGGCCCCCTCCCCTGCAGCTGGGACACCGGCCTCACCACTCGGTCCACGAGCACCCCTCACCTGTGCCAGAGCCAGGCTGTAGCAGGGCCGAGCGGCTTCTCTCCCCATCCCGAGCCCAACGATTAGGCGCTTCAGGGCATACTTCATCTCAGATCCCTGCGGAACCGACAGCATCCCTCAGGTTGAACAGTGACAAGAGGGCCCACCCTCACCCTGCTTGGCATCCAGGGTGGCGCCCACGCGTCCCCGCCCCAAATCTCAGGGCCCGCGCCGCTTCTCTGCAGGCACCGCCGCGGCGCCCTGCAGAGCCCCAGGCCTGCCACCATACCCGCGGCCTTGCGCGCAGGTACTCCAGCAGCTTCTCCGTGGCCTCAAGCCGCGTCTCCTGCTGCGGCTTCCCGATGTCCCAGAAGAAGTCCAAGAACTCGCGGCTGTGCTCCAGCAGGCCATGGCGATCGCCGTGCGTCGCTCCACCCCGAGACTTGGGCTCAGCGCTCTCTAGAGCCTTGATCTCCGCCATGCTCTGCGAAACACGTGGTCTGGGGAGACAGCCGCTTCCAGGTCAGGCCCCGGCGCAAGCGCACTGGGGCGGGTCGCTGGGGGCGGGGCCTGGCGGGCGGGAGGGGCGGGGCCTGGCGGGCGGGGCGGGGCCTGGCGGGCGGGGGCGGGGCCAGGGAAGGCTGCCCTTCCGCCCTCGCTCTGAGTGGGAAACCCGGGCGAGCTGCGCGCCTTGTCCTCCAACCTTCTGCTGGTGCCCCTGTCCCCCTCGCGGGAAACATCCAAGCGAAGGCACTCGATCCACCTCGTCCCAGAGCGTTCATTGCACGCCTGTACTCCGAGCATTCACTGAACAATCATTGATGTTGTTAACAGTGATTGAGTTCCTTTTCAGTGCTGGGCAGTGTGCGAGCCAGGTGGTAGGAATAAAGCCACGACTTCCGTAACCTTCCTTTCTAGTGAAAGGAGATGACTGATGAACGAGTAGCCAAATGCATTAAAAATGATAATAATGATGAGGAAAATTAAGAAGAAATGCAGGGCCACCGGGTGTGGTGGCGCACACCTGTAATTCGGTACTTAAGAGGCTGAGACAGGAGGATCGCAGGTTCCCCGCCAGCCTCAGCAATTTAGTGAGGCCCTCAGCAACTTAGCGAGACCCTGTTTCTAAGTAAAAAAAAATAATAATAATAAAAAATAGGGCCGGGGTGTAGCTCAGAGGTAGAATGCTGCTGGATTCAATCCCCAGCACCACAAAACAAATAAATAAATGAACAAACTGGGCGTGGTGGCGCATACTTGTAATCCCAGTACTTGGGAGGCTGAGACAGGAGGATGGCAGGGTTCCAGGACAGCCTCAGCAAGTAGTGTGACACTCATCAACCTAGCGAGACCCTGTTTCAAAATAAAAAAAATAGGGCTGGGGGTGTAGCTCAGAGATAGAATGCCCCTGGGTTCAACCCCAGTACAAAGAAAAAAAAAGGAATAAAATTTGAAATGTATGAATACATCACCTGTTAAAAACCTTGCTAATTCCAAAGAAAATTCTACAACACTGATTTGAGGGGGGTGGTTGATACTGATTTGAGGGGGGTGGTCACTTTGATATGGAGTTGACCTGTGGGCTGAGAGCTGAGTGACAAGAAGGACCCATCCTCCCCAAGGGCAAAGATCTAAGAGGGGACAAAAGCCCAGGCCAGGGGCATTGCAGCTACAAAGAGAGATGAGGGGATGAGGCTGGGGGGTGAATGGGGGATATTGTCAAAGAAGCCAGCACATGTAGGATCAGGCCAGGGTCAGGAGTTTGGATTTCAATCTGAGTGTGCTGGGAGGTCACTGGAGGGTTTTACATCATATTTACAGCTGTGTGTGTGTGTGTGTGGGGGGGGTGGATTACAGGGGCAAAGGTAGAAGCTGGAAGACCAGAAACTGTTGGCTTATTGCACCACGGTGATATGAGAACAGGCCAGATTTGGGAGAATTGGAGCTGGTCAGTGGTGGGGAGAGATTGGGTGTCTGGGGAGAGGAAGAGAGACAGATGCCAGGTTTGGGGCTAAATTAACTGGGAGGATTGCGGTGCCATTACAGAGCTGGGGGAGAATTTTCTTTGAGGGGGAAGTAGAGATGGTGGGATCCAGAGTTCTGTTAAATTAGAGACGCCTTTTACAATGGCAGGGGAAGTGCTGCTGGCTGCCCTACTTCTTGGCTTTCGGAGCTGTTTCTAGAGCTTGTCTCCTGAGAGACCCCAACCCTGGACGGGAGGTCAAGGCCAACCTTGGCCTTTAAATCCCACACACGCAGCTCCAGTCCCTTTGTACCCAGGCCCCTGGGATACCTCCTATTCACCCTCCCAATCCTTTCCTATCTCTGTTGTCTGTTCTAGAAAGTGAGATTAAGAAGCCAGGCGTGGTGGCACTTGCCTGTAATCCCAGCATTTGGGAGGCTGAGACAGGAGGATTACAGGTTTGAGACCCAGCATGCAGTAATTTAGCGAGATCCCGTTTTTGAAATAAAAAAGGCTGGGGGCGTAGCTCAGTGGTAGAGTGCACCTGGGTTCAATCCCTGGTATAACACACACACACACACACACACACACACACACGAAATTAAGAGATTTACTTTGCACTTACGGTGCCCCAGAAGGAAAATCCGAGCAGAGCAGGGTGAAGCTGCAAGACACCCTTTCTGGATGTTGGTCATCTGTGCTCTCCATGGGGGATGCCCTGAAATCAGACGCCTCAAAGGCTGGTGGCAGCCAGGCATGGTGGCGCACACCTGTAATCCCAGTATTTGGGAGGCTGAGACTGGAGGATCACAGGTTCCAGGCCAGTGTTAGCGATTTAGCAAGGCTCTCAGCAAATTAGTGAGACCCTGTTTCAAAATAATAAGTAAAATGGGGCTCGGGTGTAGCTTGGGGGTAGGACACTCCTGAGTTCAATCCCCAATACCACCACCACCACCAAAAAAAAAAAAAAAAAGAAGGCTGGTAGGAAATTAACCAAAAAGCAGGAAAGGCACATAGCACCCAGGAAATCTTTATTTAGTTTCCAGCCTAGTTGAGGGAGATCAGCAGAGAATGGCTGGAAGGGGAGGACAAGAGATGCCAGCAGTGTCCCCCAGGGCACTGCCCGTCCTGCCCATGGAGCCTGGAGCCTAGAGCCTAGGCTTGGCACTGCCATTGTTCCGTTTGTCCTTCCCAGAGCCAGTCTGATCTTAGGACTAGCCCCAGTACCTGTTGTTCTACCTCATTATTCTCATGCTCCTCGGATGATGAAAGAGCCAGGAGTTCCCTCCAGTGGGGATGCTATGAATGGTCGAGTGGGCCCTGGATGCCAGACCTTGAGTCCAGATAACTGAGCGGGACAGAGCTGGGGGGCTGGGCCAGCAGTGAGCGCCCAGCAGATGCATCCTCGGTGCGCGCTGCTCCTGTCCTCAGGCTTGCAATAACTCTGCCCCTGACCAGATTCCAGCCCCCCTTAGAACCCCTGGAAGGGACAGCAGCCACTGGGGACACTGGAGACATGAGAGTGCTCTGCGTGGGCTGCGACCTGGAGCAGGGTCCCTTGGCCACAAGTGCTGGGGCTCTCTGTTGGTCCTCGTTGGACCTGGTGCTGGTGCGGCATCTGGGATTGGGGCCCTGCAAGTTGGCTGAGTAAAGCGTGCGTCATGGCTCCAGCCATATTAGGGGTTCCTGAAGCCACCAGCCCCATCACATCGGCCTCTGTGTCATCCAGGCTGAAGCGGAGAATAAGGGGGCAGGCCCAGGCACTGGTTGCAGAACTGGCCACCAGGTTGCTGAGCAGCACCCCAGTGCTTGGGGACACACGTCCAGACCCAAAGGAGCTGTTGAGCGAGGAGACAAGAAGGAGCATAGAGCCGCTGCTGTCCACGGTGGCCAGGACGCTGCCCACAGGGGTCCTGGCAGCCTGTGGGAGTGGCGGGCAGGGGTCGGGGCCGGGTTGCCCGGAGTGCAGGGCGGCCTTCAGCAGTGCCAGCAGTTCTGGGCCGGCCGAGGGTCTGGGGGTGGTGAATAGGACACCCTGGGGCATAGAAAGCTGCAGAGCTGGCTCCAGAGTGGGTGCAGGCCCCGCGGCGGGTTCCTCCAGCCCCAGGTCTCTGACCAGCAGACTCAATAGTGCCTCTCCAGCAAGGTGTGGGGTGGTGGCGAGTGCTGCCCTGCGTAACACAGCTGCCAGTTTGGGGTTGGTGGCTCGGGCCCCGAGGCCCAGAGGAGTCCCATCAGCACGGCAGAACAGTGGACAGAGGCCCTTTGTGCCTTGGGCTGCCAGAGCCCTTGCCAGGGGTGCATCCACCACAAAACCTTCCTGAGCCAGCTTGGTGGGAACCACTAGCAGATGTGGCCAGGGCAGGCGGCCGAAGCGAGCGTGCAGCAAGCGCAGGGCAGGTAGAGCGGCGGGCAGCCCCAGGCCAGGGGCCAGAGGCCAGGCTGGGCCTGACGTCAGTGCGGTGCAGTTTCCGGAGGAGCTATTGTGGAAGAGACCCCAGAACGTGGCACCTGGGGGAAGACAAAGGGGCCACACAGGGGTCAGGGCCACTCAGCAGCCCCGGTGAAGGGTCACTGATGCGGTTGAGGTAGAGATCACTGGGCCTGGGATCAGGCCTGGTTTATCATCCTTAAAGAAAAGGAGAACGGGCCGGGCGTGGTGGTGCACGCTTGTAATCCTAGTACTTGGGAGGCGGAGACCAGAGGATCCGGGTTCGCGGCCAGCCTCAGCTACTTAGTGAGGCCCTCCGCAACTTCATGAGACCCGGTTTCAAAATATAGTATAAAAAATAGGGCCGGGGGTGTAGCTCGGAGGTAGAACGTCCCTGGGTTCCATCCCTG